>BMAO01031857.1:0-93349 GCA_019973975.1 Trichonephila clavata | reverse complement strand
TGTTGTAGCCCCATTCCAGTTGCGTATTGCTTAATTAATTATTTAATAGCCTGATTCGACAGATTGATAGCTTATTTTTATTAATGAAAGGATGGCCTGAATTAATAAAACCATAAACATTTTTAAAAAATCTAAACATAAAAGGATCTCATGTAAGATGGTGTGTAAATTCGTTGCATGAGATTTATAACTCAAATTTAGGTGTCGTTTTTATCGTTGATCGAATATAGAATATTGAAAGAGTTTCTCTCTCATTCTTCTCTTTCTCCCTCTCTTTCTTCTCTTTCATCCTCTCTTTCTTTCTTTTCTCCTTTTTTCCTTCTACTTCTCTCTTACTCTGATTCATCCTCTCGCTTTCTTTCTTCTCTCCTCTTTCTTTCTCGCTCTCTTTCTTCCTGTCTCTTTTTTTCCCTCTGTTTTTTCTCTATTTCATTACCTTTTTCTTCCTTCTTTCCTCTCTTTCCTTTCTTCTCCGTCTGTTTCTTCCTCTCTCTGTGTGTGTATTTTCTTCCTTTATTCCTCTCTTTATTCCTTTTGGTTTTCTTTCTATCTCTCTTTCACCCTCTCTTTCTTTCTTTCTCACTGAGTCTTTCTCCCTCTTTACCTGTTATGTCGTTCTTTCTTTATTCCACTTTATTACTTCTTGTATACCTGGGATTTTTTCTTCCTTTATTCCTCTCTCTCTTTCTCTCTCTTTATATCTCTTTTTCTTCCCTTTTAGTTTTTTTCTATCTATCTTTCGTTCTCTCTTTTTGTTTTGTTTCTTTTTTCCCATTTCTTTCTTTTTCACTCTCTGTTTTACTTCCTTTATTCTGTTTTATGTGTTTTCTCCCTTTATTTTCCTATTTTTCCTCTTTGTTATTCTTTCTTTCTTTTTTGCTCTCTAACTCTTTCTCCATCTATACATATATATATGCATGCATATAAACAGGAAGAAAAGAATTCTTGGAGAATAATTTAATAACTTTTGGCGAGAATAACCTAATAACTCCTTTTTTGAAGTGTAATAATTCATGAGCCTGAAAACCGTCTTTGTGTGAGCCCAGAGGGACAATATCATTACCTTTTACTCCCCTTTGGATTAATTAAGAGTACAAACAAATTTTAAACTTTTGATAACTAACATTAAGGAACATATCACCATTGAAAACTTTGCCATCAAAATGTTTAGTATATAAAGAATATTATATTTGGCCACTATTCACTCTCTATTTAATTAGTTACAAGCCCTAGCAACCTTCTATAGCCACTGACTGTGAATTTCAATTTTGCAGTTGTTGTGAAACTCCTTTTCCTTCATGTCTCCATGTGTCCCTAATAAAACAAAGCAGGAAACAGCGATCCAACAACTAATTTCCTAATGCGTTCAACTTCCTTATTCCTTTGTCCTGATCCTTTTGTAAATCCTGATTACTCTACTCCTGCTACTCAAGCATCTGTTCTTTTCGGATTTTATTCAATTCTAGAGTTAATTAAAAGTGTGAAAAGATTTTAATTTATTTACCAGTTACAAGTCACGTCGTCTGTTATTGGTCATTTTGGAAAAGTAAGCAGATTGGAAATAAGAGTGTAGTCTGAGAAGACATAAAATTTAAATTAGGAGATTCTAAGGGGGAAAATTTCAAATTCAATTATAACAAAAGCGGGTTTAAGTAATTTTTACCTGCGACTTTGAGTTACAGATGTAAGTGTTGCAGATTTTGGGTAATTAGTGTTTAATCGTAAAATAGTGTAAATAATTTGAATCTGCATGTTTAATAAGTTGATATTGCATTTTGCTGCATTTACTTATGAGAAAAACTGTAATGTTATGAAACATTAGTTGTTTCAATTTGAACTTGGCGTAATATTGGCAAGTTGGCATCATTTTTGGTGTCTTGGTGACCATAAGGATGCTTCTCGAAATTTCTGGCGAAATCTATGACGTCATGACCTGAAGCGTAATGGATGTTTGAAAGCAATATGAAGGTAGAGCGCGCAAACTATAAATATATTGTTTTTAGGGAAAATCTCGCTGCTTCTTCCATCTCTAATTATAATATAGCACTCTGTCTCTTTTTCATCCTTTAGAGAATTCCATCAATATTATAAAGCACAGTGACAAAAATGCCAGTGTTTTCCTGTTATTTCTATACTGATGGTGGTAAATTGCTGGCAGGTTGGTTTCCACAGCTATTGTTGTGTTCAGAGGGTGGTGTAGAATCCAGGCACTCAGTTAAATTCGTGATGAATGCACAGTTTGTAGCTGAACTTTTATGTTTAGAAACTTGCCATTAAATGGATCACTGAACAAAATAGTGTCTCAGACTATCCTCATCTGTAGAATCTCTTTCTTCTTGGATTCTCTTAAGTATATTTCTTGTCTAACAACATAATCGTCGAGATCCAAAATACATTAAAAGCCTAAAGATAAAACATCGCAATAGATTTTGCATTTGTTCACACTTGGACACAGGCATTTTGGAAATGACGGGCCGATTATTGTAGGGTGCAACCAAGCGCAAAATTGACAATGCCGTTATATTCCTAGAAGTCATTTTACAAAGAGATTATGAAGGAAAGAATGGTGATCTTGGAACCAGAATCTCACAACATCAAATAATGGGAGCGTAACACAAAGAAATTTACACCAAACCATTTAATAAGAGACCTTCTGCCATCATTTTATAACTAATAACAAAATAACCCAATTTCCCCTAACTGGTCCTTGGCAATTTTAAAAGCTACTTGAACAAATTTAATTTAGTTCCGTCATATTTCTGTGATTGCGATGTTGGTGGCGAGGAAAATGCAAAACATGCTCATCTGTGTTCCAAGTTTGAAGAGACAGGATATCCTAAGACATTTGGCATTCAAGGACTTAATGTATAAATTGACTTTGAATCTTCCTCAACTGCTTTCCTGAAGTTTTCAAAGTCCAATTAGGTTTGTTATGAGTATTTGCTTGAATTCTTCCCTAATCTCAAAGTTTTTCCTTTATCACTTTATATTGTGTTCTCTTACTTCTGTGGGCCTATGATACTTAGTGGTGCAGGATTTATCATTATTTTCAAATTTATAAATAGCGATCGTCTACTGAAACTGAGTACTGCTTCAGCTGTTGAAGTCTTGACTTGCCTACGACCGAGTTATTACTTGCGGATAATATTTATCATTACGTTCTTGATTTTTTTTTAACACTAATAGCTGTGTCTAAGTGATGTAGAAAGTATGAGAACCTTCTGGAACTTATTGTACCAATTTTGATGCTATACCTACATATTAAGGATTGTTTTTCCACAATAAATTTTATCACTCTTGAAGAACTGTTTTGGACTCATGCCAGCCCCTATCTATACAAACCCTCACACACAGATGAGCCTCAATCTTCGGTATAATAATAAGCCTAATAACATCACATAACGTCTTATCTAGTTAAAATCTGTATTTTTATGCTTTAGTAAACTTGTTAATACAATCATATTACATATTAGACAAAATTAAGTTAAAATTGCTGCTGAAAATTTTAATATGAAAAATTTATATTACTGGTAGTAGTCGTAGTTAAAAGGAAGTTTGAAAGGAAAGAAAAATTAATCCTACATATATTTTCCTAATCTTATGGGTTGACTAGGGAAATTATTTTTTAATTCAAAATTAATCAAAGGTAAGAATCAGATTAAATTTTGAAATATAAACTAAAAATAAAAATAATTATAAAAACGTGAAACCTTCAGATTTTTTTTATTTAATAGTAGGAATAATTGGAATCAAAAATTAAAAAAATCAAGTTTCAATGAATTTTTAAAGTTAAAAATTAGACTTAGAAATGTTTTACTTATCCTCATATAGTCTGGAATATTTTTAGTCCATCAGGGATATAGCATGAAACACTATACGCTACATATATGCAACCTCTGACAGTAAAGTTCGGTGAATGAAGTCAAGACGACCTATCTGTAACTTGCAGAATCAAAACACATGCGTAACGGCAAGTTTGACCATCTGCCCCACAGTTTGTCAGTTAGGCTCAGTTCACAGGTTCATGGTTTTTCTACATTAATGCTCTCACATGTCGTAAAACAGTTCCTGGCAAAAAGGGGTTCGAACTTAACATCCACCATACTCATAGATCTCAATCCTCCAAGTTTCTTCCTATTGCTGTAACTCAAACTCGCTTTGAAACAGAAAGATATTGACGATATTCTCTTGACATGTATACAACGAAAGGACGCGGCTTTTAGACTCCATCCCAAAGAGACTTCTTGCAAAGTTTCCAGGACATGTATAGCAAGATCTCAGCCTGGTGCATGCTTAAGAGAATAATATTTTGAAGAGTAGTAAAGGTAACTTTCGTTAATATTTCATCTACGTTAATGTTACAGGACTATTCACCAAACTTTATTGTCAGAGGTTGTATATTAATATATTATACTGTATTCGATAACATAAATATTGCGTAGTATAGTTATATATATATCTTCATATAAAGCATATTTATTTTGCTAACAAGAGTCATTTATTCAATATGGATTCTTGCAATTAAAAATTAAATCGAATTCCAAAATTCTTATTATGGAATGTGTGACTGATTAAATTCCGTTAAATAAAGTTCGCACTGCACCTTTTGCTGTGGCGTCCACATCTTTACTGTCAGTGAAGCAAGTGTATCGTCTGCGATTGCCGAATAATGGGTACCAGTTGCGGCCAGATCAGACAAGACTAGCATCCCTGGGCTTTCAATCCCAGATAGACAATTTATTACATTCTGATGGGTAATTCCGTAATAATAAACCATAACTTTTGGATACCTTAAGCCCGGACACCCTGTGTATATACCTATTTATTTCATTTAATATCATAATGCCTGATATCATTCGAGACAAAGCGAAATTAATTATAAATTATTCCGAAATTACACAGTAGCTTATTTAATTAGTCGCGGCTTCTAAACAAAAGGGAACACTGGGGAGAAAAAAGGAGATTTCCTGTGCTTGAAAGGGGAAAAAAAACGACTCATTGATCGGTTCATTCTTAATTCTATTAGACTAAGTCTTTGTGGCTCCAATTATCATCTTGAAAGAGGAATCGATGTCCATTCTATCGTAATTAAGCTGTCAAAGAACTTGTTTCGATTACTACAGGGCTGAATATTGAGTTCTAACTGGATATCGTAAGGCATTCGAATTCTACGAATTCTCCACCCCCTTTTTATATAAAAAAAAAAGAACTTTTTGTGGTGGCTGAGGGAGTGTTTATCAACATGACTTGAAAATCAACATGGCGATGGTGGTGGGACTCATTAATTTCAACCACTTCATATGACGAGGATAACACCCAAGCTGTGTGTGATACCACCCTCTTCAAACTTCCACACCAACGGGGACTTTTCTTGACAGATTTAAGTGCAACAGTCTCTCTCCACAGATTATCCAGCCCGTGCACTAATGTAGCTGGGGAGTTGAAACAGTAGCATGCGAAGATTTACTGAAAATTTTTTAAAACATTAACCATTTTTGATTAAAAATTGAAAGATTAACCATTTTTCAAAATTAAATTTTTTTTTAAGATAAAAACTTATTTTTTTTACAATTTTATTGATGTTGGTTCTAAAGACAAAAATAAAATTTAAGGGCAAAATATATTTGGTGAATACACGTGTTTTCTGCTACAGACATTAAATAAATCACCAAACTGTGATGTATGCACCTATAATAACTGTTTGTAGTCATATGTAAGAGATAATCCTAAAATAGATAACAGTAAAAGTAATCATTCAAAAACCACATTAAGTATTGAGTTTTTCATTATTTTGAATTATAGAGTTTACTGTTCATTTTATTTACACAGCTAACCTAGCAGTTGAACTTAAAGTTTATCAACAATAAGATCTAAGTTTGTACGTTCGTCTTATTAATTATATTATTTTTAAATTGGACTACATATATTTGCATTAAAAAATGTGCTATATGCGTAAAAATCCCAAAATAAACCTGTAAGTAAAATTTTTTTACTTTTCCACATTTGTTCGTTGGAAAATTTGGAAACATCACACATAATTATTTTTTATCAAATAGTGGCTCTCTTCCCAAAGAGTTCCCACCCTGCTCTGCAGGGGGAGGTCTTCAATTAACCGCTAGAGCTTCAACATGACGCCGACCTTGAATAAACAGTCATGTGAACACTAGGTTACCATGGCCATTTCTTTTTGGCTGGAGAAAATCAGAAAAACGTACACAGGAAAATAAAAGGCCAGACTGTGGAAATATTGCAAAATTAAAATATATGGTGGAAAATGTCATTTTATTTAACATGGAATATGGTTCCCAAAATATCATACACTGCTGGCCACATGTACCTTTTAAGAAACTAGAAATAGCACAAGAAATTTATTTTGTAGAGTAACATATTGACCAAGTATCAAATGATTAAATTTATAGACTTCTCTGAAATTATTAGTTCACACCAGAATCAATGTGAGTAGCCACAGTATTGGAAGTCACGCTGCCACACCTCGACGGCAGTTCAAAGAGACTTTGGATGTGTTCTTTAGTACAGCAGATAAAACTAGCTTTCACACGTTGCCAAGTTGATATGGTATGACATCTGAGGTATAATCAGGTCAATCTTTGAGCAACCTTGGACCACATGTTTTCTATCAGCGAAAGATCTAGAGCAAGCCAGCCAGAGCATTCAATGGTGATTGACAGAACCTTTGAACAATGCGTGTCCTGTAGTAGCGCATTATTCTGTGAAATATGGCTGTTGCCAAGCCTGTAAACAAGGAAGGACAACTGGCTCCAACACCTCGGAGATGTAGCTCTGGCTGTTTAAAGTACCGGCAATGCGCACTGGAGAATTAAGTGATCAATACCACCATATACCATATGCCCGGTGGCATCAGGGTGGCAGTGCACATAACGCAGCTGTTCAGCATCCCTCTTTCCACAAGTGTCTTCAAAGTGGATCAAAGCCGAACATCGTGGTGTTGCAGACAGATGCGTGACTCGTCAATAAAGACAACTTCATTCCATTCTGCCGCCCACATCCTTCTTTCATCGCACCATTGGCGGAGGAGACGTCTGGGGTTCTGCGTCAAGGGTAGACCAAGCAATGGACGTCTTGCGGACAGAACCACTCTGCTGTAAACGGCGTCGAATGGTACGCGCAGACACTGAATGATGCGTTACAGACTCAATGTGCTGTGCTATGGTTCGGGATGTGACTGAGCGATCCGTCACTGCCCTGCGCACAATTTGCCTGTCCTCACGTGAGATGGTGCACTGAGGTGGATGCTATCAACCACATTGGTCCGTCGCACCCTCCAGCACCCAACGGTCTTATATCCGCATTACAGTTGTTTGGTTTCGTCCAACACGACTACCGATTTCCCTGAAAGATAATCCAGAAACTCGGTAGGCCACTATCCTTCCTCTGTCGAACTCGGATACTTGATCAAAAGCTGATTGCTGTTTTATACGAGACATAACTGATCGTTTTTCGAAAAAACCACAAGAAAAACAGGATTGCTGAACTTGAAATCGTCAAAATCTCCAAGCCTTAAATAGCGCTTTGAGGTGGCGCCACAGGCGTGCGTGATGTGTGTCTGCGCTGAAATTCTAATCATTTGCATATCTCACCTTCGCTAATGCATGTTGTAAATTTCATGTTATTTTCTTGGTTCCTTCAGGGTGTTGTATTTACGGTGGCCAGCAGTGTATTAAAGTTAACGGAATACATTCCATTTTTCCATGTTAGGGTAATCGAATGATCCAAGTTGCAAACTCTGGGCTGGTGTGGTTTTCATCGAGTCTTCGGTTAGAACAGAGGTTCCCCCACTTTTTGTCTCATAGACCCCTTGCCATGTTTTTCGGTTATACTTAGATCTTTACTTACCTAACATTAAGTTTTTGCAAATTTATCAACTTAACTGTTTTTATGACAGCTGGTAGAGCTACTTACTTTAAAAGTTTTAAATTTCTAACTGTAGTGAGACATAGTTTTTAAAACTTAAAAAACACGTGTTAATTAAATTAAAATTTAATAAATACATAAAATAACTGATCAACAAACAAATGTTTATAATGTAAAGGGGAAAATCTGTTTTGCAAATTTTCAACATTTGACCTCAATCTTGTCAGAGATTTAACCCTAAATCTCCTCGGTTAGAAAAGATTCGAGTCTTTTCTTTATTTCTTTTTATTTTGGAGGTTGGCAACCACACGTAGTGTGTGTGTGTGTGTGTGAGAGAGAGAGAGAGAGAGGGAAACACTCCTTCTCACACGGAAAAGCAATTAAAATCTTTCTCACAATACTCCATAATTCGGGGGATAAATTACAGGTATATCTTTACAGGCATTCGTTTCTAAACTTTGCTTTAAGATCTCTAGTACTACCTATTCCGATCGGTTCCTCTTGTAAATTGTCATTTCCTTATTTTTTCCAATGTGAACATATGAATTCATTGCCAAATGTAATAAGTATCATATATATATATATACTAGCTGTTACCCGCCCGCTTCGCTAGGTATTTCATGATGTTTTATAAATTTTTACTGCTTATATATATGTATAAAGTATTGATATCTAAGTCCTAGCATTAAAAATTCGATTGTATTGAAAAATATACTTATACCTTTGACTGTCGCAAAAAAAAAGGGCAGAACTCATCTAATTTGTATTTTCTAAAAATCTCTAAAATTGAAGTATAGAATGATATTTGCTCTTTCATAACCCAAAAACCAAGTGGATTCCCGCAAAACCAATTTTCGGTGGATCTCTACTCCGTAAATTGAACATGCAAGCCAAATTTCAAGTCTAAATCTAACAGAAAAAAAGAAGTTTTACTATCAATATCCCCGTAATACCGTTGAGAGCCGTTTTCCAAAATAACCGCTCTTAGAGGATTTCAATTCAACAAAAGAAAAATGCAAACCAAATTTCATTATTATAGTCCTTGTAGCTCGAAAAAAGTAATTTTTTTTTGTCAATACGTCCCAGTAACCCCCTGCACCCCCCCCCCAAGAACTTGATTTGCTTAAAATACATTCTTAGTGGATCTCTATTCAACAAAAGAAACATGCTTAACAAATTTCAAGTATATGGGTCTAACAATTAAAAACATTAATTTTTTTCTGTAACTCCTCTGCAAACATCCTTAGGGGTCAATTTTCGTTTTACTCTTTGTTAGAGGAACTCTATTCCATGAAAGGAACATGCCTACCAATTCTCAAGCAGGATGATCAAATGGTTTAAAAATGGAAATATTTATCGATTACGCCTCTTAAACTCCCGAAAATAAACTTGGTAGTTGATATTCGCAAAACCCATTTTGTAGCGGTTCTCTACTTTACGAAAGGAATCTGCTTATCAAATTTCAAGACTGTACGTCTAACAGTTTAAAAATGGGGATAATTGTCTATAACGCCACTTGAGCCCCCGGAACGCCACTTCTGGGTCTGTTTTCACAAAACCCATTTTGTAGGGGAATTGCACTCTATGAAAGGAATCTGCTTAGCAAAATTTGAAGACTGTGCGTCCAATTAATTAAAAATGCAAAAAAATTATCAATAACGCCCCTTGAACCCCGCAACGCCACCTAGGGGTCGATTTTCACAAAACACATTTTGTAGTGTATTTCTATCCTATGAGAGGAATCTGCTTACCAAATTTCAAGACTGTGAGTCTAATGGTTTAAAAATAGAAATAATTGTTTATATCTGCCCTTAACCCCCTGCAACACCCCTTGGGGGTCAATTTTCTCCAAACCCGTTTTATAGCGGATATTTACTCCATGAAAGAAACATTTCTACCAATTTTCAAGCAGCTAGGTCAAGTAGTTTAAAAACGAAAATATTTATCTATTATGCCACTTATACCCCGCAACGCCACTTAGAAGTCTGTTTTCACAAAACCTTCTTATAGCTGACTCTATTAAATAAATCTATTTATCAAATATAAAGACTGTGCGTCTAATAGTTTAAAAATGGAAATAATTATCTGTAACGCCCCTTAAGTCCCGCAACGCCACTTGGTAGCAATTTTCGCGAAACCCATTTTGTAGCGTATCTCTACCCTATGAGAGGAATCTGCTTACTAAGTTTCAAGACTGTACGTCTAATAACTTAAAAATCGGAATTTATAACGCCCCTTAAACCCCCACCCCCGCAACACCCCTTGGGGGTCAATTTTCCCCAAACCTGTTTTGTAGCGGATATTTACTCCATGAAAGAAACATTCCTACCAATTTTCAAGCAGGTAGGTCAAGTAGTTTAAAAACGAAAATATTTATTTATTACGCCTCTTAATCCCCTGCAACGCCACTTAGAGGACTGTTTTCACAAAACTTTCTTTTAGCTGACTCTATTAAATAAATCTATTTATCAAATATAAAGACTGTGCGTCTAATAGTTTAAAAATGGAAATAATTATCTGTAACGCCCCTTAAGTCCCGCAACGCCACTTCGAGGGCAATTTCCACGAAACCCATTTTGTAGCGTATCTCTACCCTATGAATAGGAATCTGCTTACTAAGTTTCAAGACTGTACGTCTAGTAACTTAAAAATCGGAATTTATAACGCCCCTTAAACCCCACGCCCCCGCAACACCCCTTGTGGGTCAATTTTCCCAAAACCCATTTTGTAGCGGATATTTACTCCAGGAAAGAAACTTACCTACCAATTTTCAAGCAAGTAGGTGAAGTAGCTTAAAAACGGATATATTTATCTATTACGCCCCTTAATCCCCCACAACTCCACTTAGAAGTCTGTTTTCACAAAACCTGTTTTGTAACTGATCATTATTCTACGAAAGGAATCTATTTCTCTCAAATTTAAAGACATTGCGTCAAATAGTTTAAAAATGGAAATAATTATCTATAACGCCCTTTAAGCCCCTGAAACGCCACTTAGAGGTCGATTTTCACCAAACTCATTTTGTAGCGGATCTCTACTCTCTGAAAGGAATCTGCTTACCCAATTTCAAGATTGTACATCAAGTAGTTTAAACATGGAAGCAATTATTTATAACGCCCCTTAACCCCCCCTTAACGCCCCTTGTGTTTCGAATTTCGGAAAATCCGTTCTTAGCTGATGTCTACTCTATGAAAGGAACATGTCTACCAAATTTCAAGTCTGTAGGTTGAATAGTTCCGGAGATATCGTGATTAGTCAGTCAGTCAGTCGCTTTTCTCCTTTATATATATAGATATAGTCAAACCATTCTGAAACCTGTTTTCAAAATCTGAATAAAAGGCCTTTCAACATTTAAAGTAGGCAAAAAATGTCATATAAATAGCAGATTGTCTGTGGCTAATTGAGAACTTGGGAAAATTCACGACGTCCAATATTGTACTCCTTTAGCTTAGTTCTGGAAAAAAAAGCTGAAATAATGATCCGCGTGTTTTAATATGAAATTTATAATATCAATTTACATAACTACAAATTAGTCTCATTCAATATAACAAATAAATCTGTTAAATAGAAAAAACCTGGTTTTCATTCGATTAAATTTTCTTTTAGAAATAAAGTCACGATCTGGTTTAAGGTATCCGACTACTTGCGACAACTTTTTTTAAAAAATGGAGATATGGGGGGGGGGGGGTTGCTTTTAGATATGTTTAGAACATTTTTTAAAAAATATGCTAAAATTAAGACGAGAAAAACAAATAATATTATTACTAAAATGGGAAAAAATGGGTAAAAATTTACAAAAATAACATAAAAGGGGACCATTCTGTACAAAAAGTTTATGAACGAATTTTCAATTTTTCAATTCTGATGTGTTGCTATATTATTCATTTTTAAATGACTTTTAGGATAAGAGATATTTTAATTTTTGCAAAAACTAGAGCACTTTATCTTAATTATTATATGAAATTGCTTTAAAAAAACCTCAATTATATTCACTTAAGAGACTTTAAATTTTGTAACAAAACAGGGATTGATAAATCTGAAAGTTAAAGCACTTCTATTATTATACAGAAGACACACAAAAATTTTCAGTTAATTATTTTCAAAACTTTTTCAGCAATCGCTGTCCCCATTTGAGCATTTTTGAAAAAACACATTTCGAGTAAAACGTGTTTTAAAGTATGACATCTTGCTTAAAGTAATGGCATCTGCGTTTACTAAAACACTTATAATTTCTGTTCTATTGAACGGAAAATAATAAACTTAGTATTTTTAAAAAGCTAATAAGATAGCCTATAAAATAAACTCATAAAAACAAATGTGTCAATTTTTGACAAAATTCACAATTTTAGGTAAACCTTAATGACAGCCAATATTGTAGACTCCCAATTACTCTTTATGGACCCCCAAATAATTTTTACGCAGACGTGGAGCCTTATCAGGTCTTCTTAGGCCTATGAGAGTCGATATAGACCACTTTGAGAATCCCTGGATTAGAGTCTAGATCCCATAAGAGATGGTAGCCGTGGGATCCTGGTGGTCATGTAGATGGACTCATGGTCATGACATGAGTTCAAGCCAAGTTCCACTGAAGACTCGCCGTGTGAAGGGGATAATGCATGTTAAATTTGTCGAGTTTAAAATCCTCACGTTGGCATGGAGTGGGGTGCTAGCTCAGATGTCATCTTCGTCACTTCACCGTGGTTCAAAATTACGAGGTCCGTCACCAACGGCCTCTTCTTTAAACATCCTTTTAGAAGCTTCACTTGTATGTAACGGAATTTTAGAACATAATTCTTACCCACTTTAAGGAGTCAGATTAATTCGAAATTTTGCTCACTTGTCCAGGATCAATGACATTACAATAATTTAATAATTTTCATCGATTGTTCTGATCAGGATTATCAGGATTAACGATTTCTCGTATCTGGCGACTAATTTCAGATCCCCTTTCCAGATTTGGCAACTAAAAGATTAAGTTACAATTCAGTTCGATTAAATTATAAAAGGGTGTTTTTTGGTTTCTTAAAACTACACTGCTGGCCACCGTAAAGGCAACACCCTGAAGGAAGCACGCAAATAACATGAAATTTACAACATGCATTAGAGGAGATGAGATATGCAAATGATTAGAATTTCATCGCAGACACACATCACGCACGCCTGTGGCGCCACCTCAAAGCGCTATTTAAGGTTTGGAGATTTCGACGATTTCAAGTTCGGCAATCCTGTTTTTCTTGTGGTTTTTTCGAAAAACGATCAGTTATGTCTCGTATAAAACAGCGATCAGCTTTTGATCAAGTATCCGAGTTCGACAGAGGAAGGATAGTGGCCTACCGAGTTTGTGGATTATCTTTCAGGGAAATCGGTATTCGCGCGTGTTGGACGAAACCAATTAACTGTAATGCGTGGTCGATCGCATCCACCTCAGTGCAATACTTCACGGGAGGACAGGCAAATTGTGCGCATGGCAGTGACGGATCGCTCAGTCACATCACGAATCATAGCGCAGCACATTGAGTCTGTAACGCATCATTCAGTGTCTGCGCGTACCATTCGATGCCGTTTACAGCAGAGTGGTCTGTCCGCAATACATCCGTTGCTTGGTCTACCCTTGATGCAGAACCACAGACGTCTCCGCCGCCAATGGTGCGATGAAAGAAGTATGTGGGCGGCAGAATGGAATGTAGTTGTCTTTACTGACGAGTCACGCATCTGTCTGCAACACCACGATGGTCGGATTCGAGTCTGGAGACACCGTGGAGAGAGGATGCTGAACAGCTGCGTTATGCACTGCCACACTGGTCCTGCACCGGGTATTATGGTATGGGGCGGTGTTGGATATCACTCTCGCACTCCTCTAGTACGCATTGCCGGTACTTTAAACAGCCAGCGCTGCATCTCCGAGGTGTTGGAGCCAGTTGTCCTTCCTTACCTTCAGGGCTTGGCCACAGCCATATTTCAACAGAATAATGCGCTACCACACGTGACACGCATTGTTCAAAGGTTCTTCGTCAATCACCAGATTGAATTGCTTCCCTGGCCGGCTCGCTCTCCAGATCTTTCGCCGATAGAAAACATGTGGTCCATGGTTGCTCAAAGATTGACCCCGATTATACCCCCAGCTGCCACACCAGATCAACTTTGGCAACGTGTGGAAGCTGCTTGGTCTGCTGTACCCCAAGAACACATCCAAAGTCTCTTTGAATCAATGCCGAGGCATGAGGTAGCGGTGATCTCCAACAATGGTGGCTACTCTGGCTACTGATTCTGGCAGGAACCCCACTTCACAGAAGTCTATAAATTTAATCATTTGATACTTGGTCAACATGTTATCTACAAAATAAATTTTGTTGTGCTATCTCTTGTCTTTTTTGGTGTTGCATTTACGGTGGCCAGCAGTGTATATTTAGTGTGCAACGTTAATAAATAATAACTCGGGTCAAGTGATAAAGATGATGCCTGATCTGGTACTTTACTCTCCAAATTTCACTACACTGAGAATTTTCAGAAGCTCCAAGATTTGAACCTGCGACTTCAACATCTACAGTACTTGGCATGAGCATGTACACTATGACCACCATGGTCCTTTCTTAAACAAAAAATAAAAAATTTTACATTTACGATAGGATATTGAAATTTTCTGTTTCTTTGAAAAAATACGGATAATGATTTTCACCTTTTTATTTCCATTATTAGAAAATTAACTTTCAGTAATCGTTCAAAGAAAAATGTTAATAGCTATTTGATCCGAAGAAAACTTATGCCTATAGCGTAAAGAAAATTACTCTTGGTAGGAATAAAAGCAGACACACTTTGTACTAGTTCTGTAACAAGATCAATCTGTCATGCATGTAAATCTGATTACGCCGGACCCATATATTCCTGTTTTGATTTCCAGGAGCTGTTTACGACCCTCTACATTGGTTTCTTAGGCCTCATTTTCTCGTCTTTCCTGGTGTTCCTGGCAGAGAAGGAAGCCAACCCGAAACACTTCAGCAATTTCGCCGACGCACTCTGGTGGGGCGTGGTATGTGACGTAATTTATTTGTATTTTCTCTCCTGTTTATTCGCTTTTCCCGGAAGGAAGTCATAAAGAAAAGAAAGAGTTTTCGATCTTGCGCTGATGTTGGCAGTGTCATTATTCGGTCCAGTTTAGTAAATAATAAATTTATTTCTACTCAGTGATTCACCGATTCTTCAGTAACTGGCAAAAGTTTTATAACCTAACTTTTCTTGTAAGTAAAATTCCCTTATAATGTAAACATGTATTTTGTACCCCTTATAAAGCTCAACAAAATGCACCATTAGAACAAATGAAGCATAAGCATGAATAAGAAATAATTCGGAAAGTAGTTGGGTAAAGATCGGCCTTTTTTCGCCCCTCATAGTCATGAAAATTCAAAGTATTTATTGGAGCTATATCATTATATTTATGTGAACTTTAAGTTTTGAACTCTACTTTTATCCTAAAATACAGTAGAACGTCTTTTATCCGAACGTTTATAATCCGGAGCGTCAAATATCCGTTTTCGAACAGTGCAATGCTCAACATTTGTCATTTGTTTCCTGTGAGGCCAAAAGTGACGGAAAAACCCAAAGGAAGGGATATTTGGGGAATTTCAGCTGTGTGATTTGGTAAACATCTGCGCGGAATATTTGTCCGTTTGTTTCTGAGTGTGGTGGGGTATACGTGCTCTTTTGTTAAGTTTTGTTGATCTAGAAACCTGGATGGCATGCGATGCAGATGACTGTATATTTCAAATGCTAAATGATGACGAGATTGTGACTTCCGTGTAAGAAGAATCCGACCCTGTCTACGATGAAACGGATGAAGACGAGGACAATAACAACAAAAGTAGCCAATTCTGGCGTGTTTGCAGCGTTAGAGTCAGCTATGGGGAGTGATACGAACAACCATCAGAGTGCTGTCCTACTCAACTACTGCTGCTGAAGACAATCAGAGACCTCGCATTGAAAAAACGAAGGTGTACAATGTTACAGCGAAAAATAAGTGATTATTTTACACAATCGAGGTAAAATTGCGACATTTTGCACCTAGTCTGCTTTATCTTTAAGCACGTTTCCCACATGTGATGATTTTCAATATTTGTATAGTGTCCAGTATCATATACTGCACGGATCGCATTCCGTTTTCGGTTATCCGAACAATCGCGCATCCGAATGGTGTCCGGTTCCAATTGATTTGGATAAACGACGTTCTACTGTAGTAAGAAAAAAATAGCAAGTCACATAAAAAAGTCATCAAACTTGGCAAATTCGTTGAGTTTTGTTATTTTAAGCGCTTTTTCTAACTTTCATTTTAAAAAAGAACTGTAAAACGCTTTAAGCATCACTATATTTTTTGGTCTCTAAAATACTACAGCAATAAGGCTTTTAAACTGACATTCACTTGTTTTGGTGCATCGACCGCGTTGATGTGATACGAAACAAAATAACGTGTCCATGAATCATTCAAACTGATCGGCTGGGCAAGAAAATGGGCGATATGGACTTTGTTAAGTGACTCTGATCTCTTCCGGATTTTCTACGATTAACATGGAAAGAGCTACGATATTTAACTCTTGGGATATATCAGCTTAAGAAAAGCTGATAATATACTCAAGAACACCTTAATCAATGGGAGCTGTACTCTGTTTACGTAAATCGAGAAGATTCCTCAGTTGTTCGACTCCAGTTGAGATTATGATACACAAGTTCAAAAGTATATAATATATGGATAACAACAGGTATAGATCATAGTCCAAACATTAAATGGTATTGTCAGTGCAAAGTTGGTGCTAGAGTCGTTGGCTTTGTGCTCATGTTGTATCTGTACTTTGGTACTTGGAATACTGGCGCTATAATCACACTCAGACAAAAACACCAAGTCTGGATAGACTGATACACTTCAAAACGCTGCTACTGGATGATCCAGTAACAATTCAGCCAGTTAAAGCGAGAAGGAAATATAATCGAAGACATTTGTCGCAAATAGTTCAACATTGTTGTTTTTTCCTGTTTTCTCTATTTAATAAAAAAAATTGAAAAAACCTAACATTTTCATTTCGATTGAGTATCAGTGTTGAAAAAATACATAATATATGAATTTGCCGATGGGCGAAAAAAAGCCGATCCTTACCCACCTTCTTTATGAAAGTACGTAAGCAGAAGCTTTGAGATTATTCGATTTTTCCAAATATGAATGTCACAAATAGAGTAATACAAGGTTGTTCGTAGTTTATTCCTCCAGGGTTTCAGAGCGCTGTAATGAAAAGAGCTGATATGAATCGCAATAAAGAACATTTGAAAGAATACAGAAACCATTCAAGTTTTATTTATATACCTTACAAGTGTTCTATGTATGAAACTTTGGTTGCACGGCATACAACAATGAGTTCCTGTCACACTCTACTCTATATGGTAGTATCAACGTTATTGACAGTTCGTGCTGTCCTTTTCATGTTATCCGGATATTTGATTCCGAAGACGTGGTATGATGGCCTTACTCAAAGGGAGTCCATGTTTGGTGGCTATCTTTTTGCATATTTAAAACAGTGTCCATGCTTGTGTAAGTGACAGACTTGCTTCTGATTAACTAGTTGTGAAATTGTGTAGTTATTCTTGGGGTTTCTGATCTTAACCCCAACGTGTTCGGGATCACCTTAACCATCCTTTCACTTCTTTGCTATGTGGCGAACATTTGGTTTTGGAATTCCAAACTTGCTGGTGATAGCAGAATATATCAAAATACGAAAATCATGCTTATAAAAGTATAATTGAGCATATTTCAACACAGTTATGTACCACAGAAAAACAATAAATCACAGTAGAATAATTATAACAATAAATGCAAAAGATGAAAAATAATAAAATTAGAAACCGACTTAAGGTAATTAATAAATAAGAGTACGGAAGAAAAAAACTATGGTTTTGGTTTTGCAACTGATATCGAAACTCGTGGCATACATTGTCAAACTTTGTAATTTCGTCTCAATGACTTTTTCCCCTCAGATCACCTTGTGCACTGTGGGCTATGGTGACACTGTCCCGATCACGTGGCCTGGAAAACTGATTGCAGCGTTTTGCGCACTTCTTGGGATCTCCTTCTTCGCGCTACCAGCGGTAAGTATATCTTTCCCAGATTGATTTAATTCCCAGTTGAATACAGTGCCGATAAAGAATGACTGTCTATCTCCTGGTTCCAATCTTGCTACCCCATTGTGTACTAAATCATGGGAAATCACTCTTCCAGGGCATTTTGGGCTCCGGATTCGCGTTGAAGGTGCAGCAACAGCAGCGCCAGAAGCATATGATCAGGAGGAGAGTCCCGGCCGCCACACTCATCCAGTGCCTTTGGAGATGCTACGCCGCCGACCCCAACTCTATGTCCGTCGCCACTTGGAAGATTCATCAAGTGGCCTTGCCATCGCCTCCATCGTAAGTGCAAGAAAGCCTGTTTCACGATTGGCTGATGAGTTGTAGACCTTTTAGTTTAGGATTGGCTTATGTTTGTCAGAAAGCTTATCTGATTACCTTTCAACAGTGCCAAGTCATCTCTTTTACAACTCCATTACTTTCTGTAATGTGTTTCAAAAGGAGATGAATTGGTAACAGCTTTTTCTTTGGCTCTCTTCTGATTTTTGTATATTCCGGTTTTCTTTTAGATACAAGATTAGATTAGAACTTTTGCTTTTTTAGAATTGAAGCAAGCTTTTTTGGCAATTAAGTGTTAATCGTCGTTATAAATTTGGTAGGTGTCAAGATATCACACTGCATTGCACATTTATAATTTTGTTAGCAAACAAATTACTAAGTAATATACAGAGTGTCCCATCAAGACCGAATAAACTCTGCAAAACCAAATTCCTTATTTGGAATATATAAAAAATGCCAAATGTGTGTGTGTACCTCTGCAACCCATAGTTTTTAAGAAAAAGGGTAGAGAAAATACATGACGCTATAAATCTGGTGTATGAGAAAACTTTTAAAGGAAACATGAACATGGTTACTAAATAAATTGTAGTTCAAAAAAACTTAAAACACTCTTCTATTGTAAATCGAACTGAGTAGTAACTAAAGCTTTTAGTCGCCAAATCTGGAAATGGGATCTGAAATTAGTCGCCAGATGAGGGATGCGATCTGAAAATAGGAAATCGTTAATCCTGATGCTGATCAGGACAATGGAACAAAATTATTTAATTATTGTTTTGTCTTTGGTCATGGACAAGTGAACAAAATTTCGAATTAATCTGACCTTTTCAAGTGGTCAAGTGGTGGAGTTCAAATATTCCGTTACATATAAATGAAGCTCTTATAAAAGGTGTTAAAAGTAGTACAAAAACATTAAGTAACTTCGGCAACCGTTTTACAAGACACTTCTTTAGTAAACGTAAACAAGTTTATTTTAGTGTTTGGTCTGTGTGTTTGGATAGGAAGATGTTCGAAGGGCTCATCTTGCATATAGAGGCATGACATCAAGTTGTTGTTTGAAAAGAATTTGGAAAACCGCTTCTTGTACCTAAGGCTGCTCCATATGCATTTTGAACATCTTCCTATACAAAGTAATGCATCTTCCTTTAAGTACTAATGTTCATGTTTCAAATAAAGGTTTTTCTTCTTAAACCGGATATGACATCATACATTTCCTGTAGCATTTTTTTTCTTTCGAAAAACTGTGTCGTAGAGGCGCAGCTCTTTCAGCATTTTTTACTCCAAGCAGCAAATTTGGCCTTGCAGTTTATCATGTTTTGATGGTACATTCCGTATATTTTCCTGTTAACAATAATAATTTAAAAGTGAAATTTAAGGTTATGATTTAATTTTTAAATAAATTCTATTTTTGAAATCAAAATTCTAAGCTTTTTTACTACCGTGAGACTGCACACGAAAAATTGAAACTTCAGCATTCAGTGCTTATAAAAATACATAACGAATATATTACTATTTGGTACTTACATATTATACCATTGTCCACTTTCGTCAAATCAAAAGATGTCGCCAAATGCCGCAATACACAGACAATAGTGGAAACCATTTCCGTGCATGTTCGATCACGATGACAGCATTTGGCGACGTTTTTTAAATTGGCGATTTCTTTTGATTTTGCGAAATTGGTGGACGGTATAATATATAAGCGCTTAATATTTTTATAAGCTCATTTTAATGGTCATGAGCTATAAATTTCGAATTCAAAATCTTTTGTTCTAAATCATTCAGCACGAATTGATTACAGAAACAATTGCTGTAATGAGCACGCATATGCTCCTAAGGATAATCTCAAGATTCCTATTGTTTATTATTTCTAAAAGGTAATCAAGATAAGTTTTCTATAGTTACAAGGTAGCTATTACACTTGACGCACGACATCAGTCCTAAGACTGAAACAAAAGTGCCTAAATACAAAAATATCTGAATAAATTTTACTTCGGAAGTATCTATCACTAATGCAGTTTATGATTTGTTTTTTGTAGCTAGAAGGACGTTTTCTGTTTTGATTTGCGAACTGCTGCTAACTTTCTATCCTTTCGGTTTCTTCTTCTCTTTTCTTGAGTGTTTCTCTCTTTCTAGCTTTCCAACGGGTTCGTTCAACAACCCAAAACGAAAAGATAGACAAGACATGACTCCGAGTGGTGGCAGCCTGTAAGTATGACTCAAAAGCCACCGACGCAGCCCCTTATAGAGCATCATTTAATCTATTAACAATACTGCAACGTAACAAATGAGCCTTTTTCTTTTTAAGTACAAAACGCTTTTCTAGCCGGAAATGCGAAAAACGTGTCATTTTCTGTAATTTGATGCTAAAACTAAAATATTTTCGTCTTAATATACATTTTGAAGCTTTTAATAAACTGAAATAAACTCACTTTATAAGAAATTTCAAAAATGACCGAAGAATAAAATTCAATTACGTTGATTATATAAATACGTTGTCACCATTTTTTGTCCATTCCTGTCATATGTGATGGTCATTTTCATTTTATATCAAATTTTTTTAAATGACAAAGAATTTTTGACAGGACAGAAATTATTTTCGTGTTAGGACTATTTGAAATAAAGTGGAAATATTTGTTGCTAGAGAACTATGATAATCAAAAACAAAACAAAACAATATTATTTTAAGAATCCACGTTTAATCCCTTAACTGGTTTGACCACACACCACTCGGGCTGCCAAAAGTTGCCCCAACTGGTTGAACACTGATATCTGTAGGCCGCTGATATAGTTGGGCACTGATATCTGTAAGCCGCTGATATAGTTGGACAATGATATAGTTGGCCGCTGTACGGGCACTCATACAGTTGGCCGCTGTACAGGCACTCATATAGTTGACCGCTGTCCGGGCACTCATATCTTCTTCTGCCTATCTTGTCATGAGATTATTAGTACTCATGTTTTTAGGAGATGTAGTTTGTCCATGGTACTGAAGTGCTTCACATCCGGGATTTTCCTTGTGGTGAAATCAATAATTTTTCTTTTAAGGCAGAAATTTAGATCCTTGAAAATTTTTTCGGTAAGCAACAGGATTTAGCAAGAAACACATAATGTGAGATTATTTCTTGAGAATAAATGAAAACGGAAATATAATCCAAAAAAGGCTGATATAATTCAGTTCCGATTTCAGTGTAAGACTTTGTATTAAACCATGCTTAAAATTATGTGTGCGTGCGTGCGCGCGCGCGCGTACACACACAAAGTTCTCAATAGTTTGAAAAAGAGGTACGAACATACAGTATTTTTGTAAGTTTGAGATGAATTCTTTTAAGGTATATAAAACATTCCTCATAGCATACAAAGTGTAATTATTAAAATCAAACATTTAGGTTAGAAGGGTGTTCTAAAATTATAAAATAAAAAAATAATGTGAAAATGAGAACTTTAAAATTGAAAATTAAAATTTTAAAAAAAATTCTTCCATTTCTTTTCATTCTATAAAGCTTATAATAGGCTATAAATAGGCTTAGTTAAATGAAATTTTTAAAAAATGTGCCTTTTAAAAAAAAACATTTTGAGCAAAAAAACTTGACCAGTTAAGGGGTTAACAATTTTTATACCCATATTTTATGTAACTAATAAAAATATACCTAGTTATATAAAATTAATTTTAAAGCTTGTTAAAACTACATAAAAACATCTGTTTTAAGAGCAAATTTTTGGTCATTTAAAAAATAAATATTAATGTAACATATAAATTTTTGAAAAATTGAAAATTCTTTCATAAACATTTGGCTCAGAGTGAAGCAAGATTTTGTAATTTTTTTTTATAAAAGTTCTTTAGTTTTTTTCACATTTTAACTTTAAAGCCATTCCTTACGATTTTAATTTTTTCTTGAATAATTTACTAAACACGTAGTAGGATTGAAAGGTTCCCGCAGACTGGGTCTATAACATAAAAAATATTATCAATTAAACTGCTGAAATACATCCTCTTTCGAAATAAGACCCTTGAGCAACAACACACTTTTACCATGGCTTGTAAAGGTCATCGAGACATTTCTGGAATCCATTTTATCCATGTCCTCTAATTCAGCCTGTGATGCACTTTGAACTTTATCTGCAGATTAGTCTTTGTTTAACATTCGGAGAACGATATGTTGACACACCCTACGCATGTTAAGGTATCCGACTACCCTAGAACTGAATTTTGCCAAAAATTGACAAATTTTTTTAATGATTTTATTTTATGGGCCATCTTATTAGCTTTATAAAATTACCAAGTTTATCATTTTCCGTTTACTAGAACAAAAACTACAAGTGTTTTAGTAAAAGCAGATGTCATTACTTTAAACAAGATGTCATACTTTAAAACACGTTTTACTCGAAATGTGATTTTTTGAAAATAATCAAACGGGGTCAGCGATTGCTAAAAGAGTTTTGAACATACTTAACAGAAATTTTTTCTGTAAGTTCTGTATAATAATAGAATTGTTTTAACCTTCAGATTTATCAATCACTGTTTTATTACAAAACTTACAGTCCCTTATGTGAATATAATCACTGTCTTTTTAAGCATTTTCATATAGTAACCGAGATCAAGTGCTCTAATTTTTGTAAAAAAGAAAATATCTCTTATCCTGAAGGTCATTTCAAAATTGAATAATATAACAACTCATAATAGATTTAAAAAATTGAAAATTTGTTCATAAACCTTTGGTGCAGAATGGGCCGCGTTTATGCTATTTTTTGTCCATTTTTACCTATTTTTTCCCATTTTAGTAATAATAATTTCTTTTTCTCTTCTTCATTTTAGCACATTTTTCTTAAAATGCACTAAACAAATCTAAAAATAACAAAAAAATCCCCATATCTCCTTTTTTTTTTAAAGTGGTCGCAACCAGTCGGATACCTTAAGATCCTTAGTCAGTATCCATTGACATGTGGCCAAGGATTTCCCAACTGATTCTGCAATTGTTTGAAGCCTGTTCTTACGTACTGCAGCAAAAACCTTGTCAATGTTTTCAGTAGTGCGGGAAGTCTGCGGCCGTCCAGAGTGTTTGTCATCTCCTTCACTTTCCCTGTCTTCTCTGAAACATCGATGCCACTCAAAAGCCTGCGTTTGAAATAATTTATCACAGCCTTACACCTGCTTTAACGTTTCGTAAATCTCCGTAGCACTTTTTCCCAAGCGAACACAAAATTTAATCTTCATTATCTGCTCAACAAACGCAATTTCTTTAAATTGCCGATGACTCAATGCATCAGCCTACAGAATACGACACCATGGCGAGCCACCGACCACATGATTTGTAACAAACCCTTTTTTAGGAAAGGGGAAGAATTGCAATAACACAGAAATGTTAATATAGTCGCTCTGCTGCAGAAATTTTCCGCGATATAGGCTCAAATCGGGAATTTTTGAATCTTACATCGTAAATCTGCGAACCACAAAAAAAATTTCTTGTAGGTCAATTTTTTCAAAAATGTTTCCCTAGTTGTTGTATTTCTTAATGGTATTTTTTAAAAGTATGCTTAATTTTTTGAATTGTTGAAATCACGCGCATCTTTCAAAAGCGTTCACTCATTTTCCTTTTTTTTTTTCACGGGTATATCGTAGTTAACCCGGCACTTCATGCGCGAAAAAAATGACCTTAGCTTCACGCGCAGGGTATTTCAGACCCAAAGGTGTTTACATTCTGTTTTTACCGTAAAATTTGCATACAAAGGTAAAAAGGAAGAAAAGTAGGACATATAATTTGTTTACTACACTTTTCACAAGTAAATTTAGTTTTTCTGTTCTTTTTATTAGAGCATTCAGTACATTGTTTATACACTCCTTTAGTCTTCGTAGCAAGTGAGTGTGATGTTTTCACAGGATCTTAATTTATTTTTTAAAATTTCGTATAAATATTGTTTGCTGGTTTTTTGCCTTTTTTTCTGGTAATCAAAATCCAAAAACTTCAGAAACCAGCTTCTGGTTCGATGCTTAGTAGGTGGTTTCTGACTACTTAACGAAATAATTTGAGCATTTATTGTCGCAACGTTCACCAACATAAAAAATATTGTCATAGGCTAACGATCAGATTTTCTAGCCATTGAATATGTTGCGGCCATTTTAGCAAGGACGATAATAGCTCCCTCATCTTAGTTATCTGGATATATTTCAGTAGAAGAATCATACTTGCTAATATACTTTTCATCATTCGATTCTTCCATATCCACCCCGCAAGGAGTTTTTCTTCATCCGAAAATACTGTTGTACTATATCTATTAAATAACTTCAGTATCACATTTTTTCATTATAACTATAATAATACGTCATTGCATAAGAAAGATTTTAATGCGAGCTTTTTCATTTGAAATTTTAACAGCGATTCACGCGCAGGGTATGACATACCCGAAGAAGTGGTATCCAAAAATATACCTTTAGAATTCGCCCTCAAAGGATATGATTCTAAGCATATCCTCAAGTCCCTCAAAGAAGATGATAAAAGTCAGCTACACGAAAAACTATTCATTTCCCGAAAAAGGTTTAGATGGAATTTTGAAAAAAGTGAGGTGGTGGGTATGACATACCCTGCGCGTGAAATCCCGGGTTAATTGAAAAGTATGAGTGTGTTGAAGCTTTAAAACGAACACACAGTTTTTGATACATATCTCAAGAACTAAAGAACAAGTTATTATTTTCTATGGAGTGTATTTGCTGTGTTTCTAAGCTTCTTTGTCCTTCAACTATTGAAACAAAAACCATCTTTTGTGATACGTTATTCTTTTATGCGTCGCAACAATAGTCTGAAGAACTGTTGCTTTTCTATACAAGAGAAATATGTAAGCGAGAAAAGGAAGCTTCAGATAGATTTAAGACAGAAATGTACAGCTATTTTTCTCTATTGATGCTTGTTTCTCTTATTTTACTTTTCCACCTAATCCTTGTTATTGATATATGAATAGTGAAATTTCATTTTTTGAAAAAATTAAAGCATTGTTCTCATTATTGTAATCAAATGCATTTTATTTTATGATTCTCGAAATAATGTTTTCAAGATTTTTCTCTTATTTCTAAATTCTGAGAATCATTATCTATTGTCTTATGAATGTTATTGGAAAATTTACACTACTGAGATTTTATTAGATACGGATTCGAAATACGAAATATCGGATTTTTTTCAGTGAATTGTATAAATCTACGTATAATTTTTCGAAAACTGTTTATTTAATTAAAATACAACCTCTGGCAATAAAGTTCGGTGAATAGTCTGGTAACATTAGCGTAGATGAAATATTAACGAAAGTTGCCTTATTATCCTTCGAAATAGTCACCTCTCATAACTATGGACCGCTGAGATCTGTTATACATGTCATGGAAACTTTGCAAGAAGTCTTCTTTTGAAAAGGAGTTTAAAAGGCTCGTCACGTTTCGCTGGATGTCAGAAATATCGTCAAATCTCTTTCTTTTCAAAGCGAGTTTGAATCGTGGGAATAGGAAGAAGACTAGAGGATTGAGATCTGGTGAGAATGGTGGATGTTCAATTTGCAACTCCCTTTTTTCGCCAGGACCTGTTTGACGACATTGGCTGTGTGAGGGCGAGTATTGTCGTGAACAAAAACCACGAACCTTTTTTTGCGTACTGGGGTCGTACCCTGCTTAGATTTTCATAAAAAGGGTCAAAATTTCAATGTGCCTTCCAGCTATCATGCTCATAGTTAATCGACGATCTTTCGTGATTAATTTACTCACTTTCTCAATGTTTTCGTCACTGATGGAGGTCGCCAATCTTTCACTACGGAGGTTGTCAGAAACACTTTCCCGGTCTTCTAGAAAACTATCGAACCTCTCTTACACACTCTTCATGGACAGTGAAGGATTTTCATAAACATTTACTAGCATCGAATAGATTTCTGTCGGTGTCTTGCCAAGTTTAAAACAGAATTTTAAATTGATCTTTTGTTCTTTCATTTTCCTATTCGCAGTTAAGAACCAGCGCACTAGACAAGCACTTTGTGAAACAAGTCTTACACAGAACACATACGACGCTCAACTGAACAAAGGTAGTGGCAGATGGTCGACACCTGTCGCTACGCATGTGCAACGTTTTGTTTCGCCAGTGTTGTCAGATCGGCAGTTCTGACTTCATTCACCGAACTTTATTGTCAGAGGTTGTATGCTCCATTTGCTTTAATAGAATTTTCCTAACGAGATTTTAACACATAGAAGCCTGTTGAGAAGAGAAATTCTGATCTTTGTTGTTGTTGCTTATCCACTTGGCCTAGACCACAAACTAGACCAAGTCCAAGAGACCGTGTCGCTTAAACGATTAGCCCATGGTTAAGGCAAAAAGCGGCTTCAATTTATTGAGGAACCACAGGGGCTGAAGTCTGACTTATCCTCTAGGTGCCTGCTAGGCTTTAGCTGGACATAGTGGAGTGGCCTTCACGCCTTGGGTGGCCCTACCAGGAGAATACTCTCCCGACGTACTTCACCCACCCCGTCCAGGGTCACCCTCCCGCCACAATGAGGCAGCAAAGCAGGACTTGGGAGGGATTCTGATCTTCAGAATCCATAAACTCTGACATGGAATTTTTCAGAATGTCTTCATTTTCATACCGTCCAACCCTTAAAAACTGTTCCAAATGTTAAAAAATAAATAAAAATGTGTGTCGGTTGGCAAAAGATCCGGTGAATAAGCTTGCTGCGGTCTAAATATCGTGGGTGTATGAGGGTTCGGGGAAGAAGTATAGCTTCTTTTATTCGATCTTTAACACTTTATGAATTATACAACTTTATACCTTAACTCTGCGAGCAATCAAACACTTAAACCTTATCGAAAACCACTTAGTTCCAGTCGGAGCTCCTTCAGTGTGGGATCCTTCTCGAATCCCGATATCTCGGTCAGCTCCAGTAATATTTACTTCCACTCTCCTGGGGGATTCTATGACGAATATTAATTTCGGGACTCGTGACCTCTCAGTCATAATTCACCTTTTCTGATTTTTGGATTCACGATTAACATGATCTCTATCAACGATTAACTTTTAAACTCACATATACAACGTCAGGGTTTAAGTAGTAGTTACATTTGCATAAAATCAAGTCATCTCTATGGAAAGCGATTTTTGAACGAAAATCACAGTTAACGAATAGTTTCCCCAAGAGGATTGTAGAAGAACCCGAATGAATAGTACCAGGGACAAGCTCGGTGCAGCAAATTTTCATATTTTAATTCATTTAATTTCGCCATTGTTTGATACAACGTGTGCGACCTCAAGCGTTGTCGTGGAGAAGCATTGGGCTATCCCAATTAGCAAGTGATAGGCTAATAATTTTAAATTTTTCCTGCATTTCATCAATGCACTGGTAGTATAACAGACACAGTTGACTTTTTTTCCACCAGTGCTTTCAGAGTATCATTTTTCACAGATTTTTTCGATCTTCCCCGTAGTTCATTTTTTGTAAGGGAAAATCTCTCCAGACCGTAATGTTTCAAGCTAACAATACACTTTTCGATCGCTAACAGCATTTCCCCAATATTTCATGCTACAATTGCATCATTACTACCACAAGTTATACTTATATAAAAAAAAATTATATATACTCGAATATTGTTTGAATTCATATCCTCATGAAATTGAAAACAAAATAGGACACTTCTGAGAAAATCTTTGTTGAAAGGTGACTCTGGCAATGGACAATACGACTTCACACGAGGTTTTGCCTAAAACAAAGGCATAATGAAAATAGAGAGACAAACGTTCAAATGTAAAGAAAATGGGACATTTCGCATAAATCAACCTAATATGTGTGCATTTAAAATAATTTAAAATAATTTCATCCTAAGTGAATAAGTTTCGAAATGAATTGCTCATAGCTGCATTACTTTCCACAATTTTAGCTCTATTTCATATTACCACTAAAGTTGATATTATTTTTATCCAACCATGCTTTTTAAACTATTTATTAAATAAAATTTCATTAAAACTCTTTTTCTGCTTTTGGTATCGAGTAGAATTTTAAGAGTTTTTAATTATCAGATGTATGCATTTAAATTTAAACAGTGCGCTATAAAATATATTCCCCACATAATTGCATCGACCTAAAATACCATTATAAAAATTAAATCTTATTCTTGCGAAAATGTTGCAACATATTTTCGTGTCGAAATGCTTAAGTGAAACGAAATAATTCAAATATCTGCTTTGAAGAAAACATGTTAAAATTTACATTTTGTAATCTTTCCATAATACATTCATTATTTCCTTTTTTTTAATTTAAAAAAATTAAGGTAACGTATAACGGCTCATTTGTTGTATTGCAATAAACGATAGCATCTATTCTGAGAATTTAAGAAACTTCATATTCTCGTGTATGGTTAATTAAATAAAGTATTAATTTTTTTGGTTACATATATATATAATCATATACTAAATTAATATAGATCTAAAAACAAACCAAAAACCAGAGTATATGACCATATAAGACAAAAACAAGAAAGCCTCGTACAACAGCTAACTCAGCCTTAGGAATTAAGATAATAGGATTAAAGATAATTTCAAGGTCTACCAACTTTCCCCTATAATTGGCCTAAGCAACTGGGCTTCAAGGAGAAGAATTTAGCTTAAGAATTAGCTTCTATTAATACTATGGATATATATAATATTCTTAAAGTACTACTTTACATTTAACAGCTCTTTTCCTAAAAATCTAATGACTAAAATTTCAGTCTTACTCATATAGATTACAAAGTTCTTTTAAAATGTTCAAAGTATTTGAATAGTGAGCTTTAAGTTGTGGGTTTATTTCGTTGTATTCGGTAGATTTTTTTTTTTCACTAGGCAAAAGCTATATGCTTAATTTACCTCCCGCTTTTTTTTTTTTTTAGTTTAAATACAATGTATTAAACTCCCACTGTATTGATGAGATTTGTCTTAATTTTTTCCTTCCTTGATACGTAATTGGATTAATTATGGTTATAAAATCCCATAATGCATTTATATTACCATCAATATCAATAAATCAATAAAAAGCTTCTATCTATCTTGTTACCATAAGGTCTCGAAAATACCAAGTGAAAAATAACTCGTAAAATATTCGATAGGAGTCAAAAGATAGTCTTCAAGGAATATTGTCACGAAAATAAATTTATGAATTAGTAATAACATTTCTACACTAAATTATTGATTCTTCCCTGCATTACAGGAATTCAAAATATTCTATCAAAAACTTTCGAATTCTGACAGGGATCGCGTGTTGAAAAATCAATAATATATATAGTTTATTCTAATATATTCATGACTCAAAAAAAAATATTATTTGAAAATACCTAAGAATTCTGCCGAAGTACCAAATAATAATATCGGAAAAACTTCTTCGAAATTTAAAATTTTTCAAATTTTAAGGTATCCGAACACGTTTAGAGTATTTTTTTTTAAAAAGTATCATACTTAAAACCCTTATAAACACATTTTAAGGGGTAAATATTGATACTTAACCACTAATACTTAAAATAAATTAACTAAATTTTTAAAAAATCCCAATTACGAGTGAGATTTTAGCAATTTCTTATAAATTCCTTAAAACAGTAAGAAAAAAAAATGATAAACTAATATCAGTTAAAGTATTACTAAAATAAACTACAAACATATCTAGGAAATATGCTAAAACTGTAATGTTTTATTTAAATATAAAAATTTTAGAGCTAAACGAATTAATATTATAAGAAATGTGATATTTATAAGAGGCTTCGTTGAAGTAACATGCGAGAACTCAAAAAAAAATCATGCAGTAAGGATTGTTTTAATTCATTCTCTAGAAAATAACATAAGTATATTTTTTTTAAAAATTCACAGAAATACATTTATAATATTTTTAGTTATTAGCTTGAGAGATTTGAACAATTTAAATACTCACTTCTGGTAGATAAAAAACCCACTTTCAGTTTTTATGATTTTGTGTAATTTATAGTAACTCAGCCTCTATGAAACGTAGAAATAAATATATGTTTTGTGAAGCAAAAAGATTACTCTATTCAATAAAATAAAACAAAATGTATGTTTTGATTGAAATTAGTTGTCTCAGCGTGTTCGGATACCAAAATAATTATAATAACTTGGGGAGCATTGAAAAAGAAGACTTAATATATAAATGTGTAACTCTGTTGAAATTAATAATATCGGTGAAATAGCAAATCATCAAAATTAGGATCTGTTAATAATTATATCACCTGTATAAACATGCTCTATAAATATATCCACTTATCTTGGAAAATGTGCTGTAGACTTCTAGCGTAATATTAGTAGATGCAGTGCATATCTATAGAAAGAAAATACAGGGTGTTCCAAAAATAACGCCAAAACACTGCACAGCTAGATTTTCCGTTGGCTAGATTTGAGATCCACAGCTAGATTTTCCATAAAAAAAATGCCCAAATATGTCTCCCAAATGCGTCTTGATGCCCCAACTTAATTATTTTTAACACAGTACTGGGCTAAGTTTCGAAAGATAAGCCAACCAATGTAATTCAAAAAACCCAAGCGATTGGAGATTAAGTTTCTCTGCGGGAAACAGACACTCCGTCAGTTTTCTACCATTCTTGATGCCCCAATTCTTTGAGATAGCTCCATAGGAAAAAATCCAGCCGTGTAATATCTAGCGATCGGGGCGGCCATGAACTGGACCCCCACGTCAGATCCAGTGACCGGAGTTTGCCATATCCAGCAAACTACGTTCTGGTGCACAGAAATGTGCCGGAGCCCCATCCTGAACCACCATGCCTCATCATTCCTTCATCATTATTTACCTTATTTTTCTCGTAAGCTATAGATCGCATTCTTTGTGCATTTTGCTTATGTTCTTCCAAAGAAAAATCTGGCTATGAGAAGAGCTTGGGTGCTATTTGTGGAACACTCAGTGTAGTTGAATGAAATGAAAATATTTTTTAATGTTTAATTTTGATTATTTTGGTCATTCCAATACATACTGTAGTGAACATACCGCTCAACTTAAGCTCAATTTTTCCACACCTTTTTCTGTACTCTTGCACACCAAACTCTTAAAAGTGCATTTCAGTTTTAAATGATTATGTAAGATATAAGAATTATCACGAATGTCTGTAAAATTACAAAGAATCTGTATTATTTGCCATATTGACAACCAATGTCTCAGCGAATTAATGTGAGTTCTCAGAATAGATGCTCAGGGATGATTTTTCAGATCTAAACCTCTTCCCCTTTAGAACCTCCATTAGAACATCCTTCAGTGCATGACGAGACCGATAATCACGAAGCTATTAGAAGATACTAAATTAGTTTGCTTTTACAAATTTGCTTCTTTAGAAACTTTGGTGACAAAGATTAGAACGTAGGGAGTTTCGCAATCTGTTAAAATAGCAGTATTGTTAACAAAAGAGAGATTTAACATACTAAAACAATGTATTCAAAATTTGGCAAAAAGCAGTTCTACTATCAAGTGGCTATGTTATTTAAATAAATACTTCAATGGGCTAAGTCAGCGTTTCTCAAACTGTGGAGTGTGCCCCCTAGGGGGCAATGATAACTCTACGAGGGGGGCAAGAGCATATTAAAAAGTCGAAAACAAAAGATTATTTTATAAATTATTAATTTTCTGAAAGTAAACAAACAGAATACATTGACATAATAAGAAATAAATACACATTTACACTGATACAATACACTTATAAATGTATCAGTACTTCACAATGTATTTTATAATTAATTTAGCAATACTAAGTTAAGAACAACTTAATAATTATCAATGACCCCATGGGCTTCTCATATATAAATTAAATACGAAAATTAACGCTTATCTTGATAATTTGTACGGTTTATAATTAATTCCTTAACTGCGGATAAAAAGATACGGGATTCAATTCCCAATGCCACCATTCTCCACATCGGTGTGCGTATGTGATGTATTGGGGGGGGGGATAAATAAGGAAATCCTCTGAAACTCTGAAATAGGTAAATCCTTCGCAAACACTGTCAAGGTTCTTTTATTGCATTCTAAAACCTTCGGAATAATTCTATGGATAGCAGTGAACTGAAAAGATCGCATTTTGGAAAGACGTATATATATGTCCTGGGCAATTAACGCTTTGGCTAAGCGAGACATTTATATACACCGGTGGCCCTTAAGAGGTTAAAGTCGTGTTGTAGCTTCAGTGTCAAAAAGCAGTATTATTGAATTCGATACATTGTTATTGTATGGTGGGGGGAAGGGGCGTGATTAAAAGTTTGATTGAATGTTGGGTCTCAAATATTGAAAGTTTGAGAAGAACTGGGCTAATTTCCTGTGACGTCTGGAGTCCCGTGATAATGATAATACGTGTTTTCAGCCAATCAATTCATAAACTCATGTGACGGCATACTAGCGCAATAAACACAATCACGTATTTCCAGCCAATCAGTTCATGCGCTTCGTTGTTGCCAACATTTGCTTCTTGCAGAAACTTTCTTTTAAAAAGTACATGATTGTCTACAATAATAACGTATATACGTAAACAAAATGCCCTCGATTTAAATATACACGTGTAATAAAAGAATTTTGTTAAACAATTTATTTTTTTAATTTTGAAGAATTTTAACATTTAAAAACATTTTTACTCAATTTCCTTATTTGAAATTGTACCTAAATTTTACTAATAGAACAACAATTACAAGTCTTAAGTCAGTTTGTTTTGAATTCAGTTGAGAACACGTGACTATATTTATCATGTGACCGTCATAATTTAAACCCATTGGATGAAATTTTTAAGATAAATTTTTCGTTGGAATAGTATATATTTTAATATTATCAGCTGACAGTGGACTTAATTCTTGTGGCGTCATAGTCACATGATAAATGCAGTCACGTGTTTTCAGCCAATCAGTTCAAGCACTAGCACACAAAAAATTTGCAAGGGGGGGATCCATGGTCGAAAGTCCCCCAACTCGTATTATACCTCAAGATGATACGAGAAGAATCAATTTGAAATTTTTTTCACTTGATAATCAAAAATATTTACATTATTTCTCAAATTTTCAGAGAATTTCAGAAAAAATTTAAAAAGTTGGATAAAAAATATAAATTGGACGATTTTTTAAAGATATGAAAATCAATATTTTACACCACGAAGTACAAAATTCTGAATTTCTGAAGTACAAAATTGATCAAAATTTACAAAATTAATTTTACTTGGTATAAAAATGTTTATTTTTGAAGTTGTACTAACTTTTAAGAAATTTAGAGAAAAAAAATATTTTTAATTACAATTATAACGAAATCAAATAAAAAAAATCCTACTGAAATTTTTTTTGAAAATTGTTGTAGTTATGAAGAGCCTTATTTTGAACACACATGTATGAAATTTCAAATTTATATCATTAATAGTTTCTGAGAAATCCTGAGCGCCAGCTAAATTTTTTTGTTTTGAGAAAAATGAAGTGAGAGATAAGAAAGATAGATAGGGTTTTTATTTAAGTTGCACTAGTTATTTCTCAAAAACTTTGGAAGTTTTCACAGTATCAACAAAATTGTGATATCAAAATACTCAGAAATGTTAAGGCTTTAATATGTATATTTTTTCAAAAAATTGAAAAAAATTTGTAATTTAAGAGTTTTTAGACCCGTTAAACCAAAGAAACTGCGATTAGCTTCACTAATTGTCTTTCTGATTTTAGGATTCATGTCATTTTGGTAATTTATTTCTGATCCTAGATAGGTAAAAAATTTTACAGATTCAAATTTAAAAAGGAGCCTATTTCAAACCAGTTAGGGATGCTTTCCAAGCTACCACAATACATATGTTTTGTCTTCTCCATATTCACTCTTAAATTCATTTCTCTAGCAAATCTCTCCAGTGCCAGAAAGCTCTCACCCAATGCAGCTCTAGATCTTGCGATAATGTTCACATCATTGGCATATGCCTAAGGGTTGCATAGCGCGATACCGTATACCGGTATTTTGAGGCATTTGTACAATTTTGTCATACCGGTATTTACAAGTTTAAATACCGTTTTTTTGGTATTTACTAGAAATTTTTAAAACCGTCTCCGATATATGTTCAAGGATCGCCAACATAGCAAAATAGTATACGTTTTTGTTTTTATGTCTCCTTAATGGGAGAAATTAATTAGACTGGGAATATAATGTTGCATCGTACAATCAAGAGTAGTGATAAAATACGTCAATCATCCAAGGAGGCGGGACAAAACTATCCTATTACAGCTCAGAGCGATACTGCACACGCGCAAGATTCGCAGTCTGATATTCGTATCTGTGAAAACAAGGTTGTAGTTGTGAAGAAAGTGCACGTATTATTTCGATATTTTTTGAATCGGTGAATTTGTTATTCACATTATATTTGCATATCATACAGTACAATTGATGCATTGTGTTTTTTTAAGATCACATTTCAAAAATTTGTAACAGTACCAAAGACTGAATAGTGATATTTACACTTTCTTGTTATTTAAATAAATAAGATGTTCCTTCATTCTTTGTGATTCTTTATATGCTGTTATAATTTATAAGTTAAAAATTATTTTTTTGTGATATTTACACTCGCTAATAAAATTGGCAAATAAAACAATGAAACTCCTGTGTTTTCTTTCTTTTTCTAAAATTTCTACTTTTGGTATTAAGATCTAAAATATACCGAATACCAGTATTGAACTTTTGGTCCGATATTGCCATCCTTACATATGCCAGAATATGTTTTGAAATACTAAAATAAAATACCAGTAGTATTTATGCCAGCATCCCTGATCACCCTCTTTAGAGCTATGTTAAACAGAAGACATGTCAATGCATCTCCCTGTCTAACTCCAAAGAATCCTAATATTTCAACATATTTACCCAATTATGCAACTTAAAGATTTATCTAAGTTCTACGAGCAGAAAAACAAACACAAATCTTAATTCAGTTTTGAATTTAATGAAGAACACGTAATTGAATTTATCATGTGACTCGTGAGTTTAACCCATTCATGACGGTCACGTGATAATTGCAATCACGCATTCGCCATTAAATTCAAAGCTGACATCCGTCTTGTGCTTGTTATGCTTGTAAAATTCAAGTATAATTCCGAATTTGATAAGTAGGTAAAAATGCTCAAGTCATAAAATTCTCCAAAAAAATTTTCAGTTAAAGAAAACTCTTACATTATACGAGTACTTTTAAATCAAGTGCGTTTTGTTTCCCTGTGTTCATTTTTAGTGTTGACAAATAAATACTTTTTTAAGGGTACCGAGACATGCTCGAAAGAGTAAACTGCCAAAAATAAAACTCTTTGCTTATGGAATATATATTTTTAAAAATTTCCTATAGAGCTTAGATTTCTATTTTTTTTTGTAATTTTAATATAAAGATGTTTTAATCATTCTGTAAGAATACAAAAGTAAATTTTTAGTTAAAAAAATTTTTTCTATCTAATTTTAAAAAAAAAAGTTGGACAGTTTTTTAGATATACATGTTTATGTTTAGGTAGCATTTTTAAAAAAGTATCTCTTAAAGGTATAAAACATTTTTGCTCATATATAAAACAATACACAAAATATTGTGAATCTTTTTTTAGTAAAATATTAAGATAATTTCTCTAAAAAAATTATAAAACATCGTAATTTTGAAAATTTTTATCCCCCCCCCCTCCCTTTTTTCACACATAAAACTATTTTTCTTTTTAAAAAAATATACAACTTCAACTAAAGCAAACAGGTTTACTATATGCACAGGTATCCTGTATAGAAGTATAAAAAATTGCGAACACAATAGTGCAATAGTTTATTTTAAAAGTGTACATAAAAGCAAAAAATTGTGCTTTTTAGAAAAAGTGAAAAAACTTAACATTTGGAAACGTTTGTTTTTATTTTTGTGAATTACTTTTTACATATTTTAAGGTTGTTTTATCAACGAACATATAAGTGTTATAAATTTTTACATTCAGAAAAATATGCACTATTTTTTAATACAAAAATTGAAAAATCGGTTTTTTGAATGTGTATGTTGTCCTGGTTCCCTAAAAAGAAAACTTCTGTAAAAATTTATAGCTGGCAACACCGAAGCGTATGAACTGATTGACTGGAAACATGTGGTTGTTTTCATCATGTGACTATAACGTCACATGAATTTAGCCCTTTGAGTATTCTAATACAATGGGTAACCATGGTGACTCATGAAAAAAAATATGACTTCGTAACTGAAAACAGAACGTTGCCACTCGTCTTAAGCTAAAATGCATGTAAAAACTTCTGAAATTATTAGATTATAGCGTGGACGTTAAAGGTTAAACTAAGTATGATAAATTCGGGGCTGAGTTTAATGAAGTTTTCTTCAAAGGAACAATTATTTATTAATCTAGGTTATAGGTTACACAAAGACAACAAATGTTACAACAGAAATTTAGAACAAGGAAACAGGACGGTTTTTCGCCTCCATTCTTTCATCACTTGGCCTGCACTCAAGATAAGAGGTTGCTAGAGGGCGCTTCTGTTGCTTGAGAAAGTCCATTACAGTTTCTATGACAAGAACGATTACAATATAATATTTTGAAACATGTAGATTTTCTAAAAATGTTGATAATGTTTAAAATAGGGAAAAATTTTGTAATCAAAACAAAAATCACCTAAATTTGTAATTTCTCGTAGAGTTATCATTAAAAGGTTACATCTTCCGTATAAAAAATTATCTAATAAATACAATTAGTGTTAATATGCATAAAAGAATCGTAGGTTAATTCAATAAATATTCTTATTTGAAATGATCGACTTTGAAAAAGATATTTTTAACAGAAGATTTCATACAAGAGATTCCGAAAACACCAATTTTTAAGTACGTACTCAATGTTTAATTACTCTACAGCTTTTTTTTAATTTTTCTCTCTTGTCAACTTCGAAGTCTTTTTATTTATTTATTTTTTTCGAATGTTTTTATTCCTTACTTTTACTCTCTCTCCAACCTGATCTCTCATTTCCTTCTTTTTCTTTTACTTTTATACTTTCTTCTTCCTTCTAACTTTTTTGCATGCTTCTATTTTAGTCTTCTAATAAACTATGAGAATGCAAGATTATTTTATTTGTGTCTGTGCCTGAAATTACTATGCTAGTGTAACAAAAACATTTCATGTTTTCATAAACTGTTGAAGGATGCCGATAAAAACTTTTGACTCGCTAATTGGTTGTGTGAAATTTAATTAACTAAAAATCTTCTTGATAAAAAAGAACCACCAGAGATTAAAATGTTCATCGAGCTAAAAAAAAAATATTTAAATTATTTTCTGCGAGATTATAAAAATAAGATTTTTATAAAGGAATAATTAATGTTGTGGTGTTACTACATTTTTTAATTCTATTTTCTTATTAAATTTAATGCAAGTCAATATATTCTTTACTTTCTCTCTCATAAAAGTAAATAAACATCTTTGATATCCAAGTTAATTTTTTTTCTCAAATTTTAATGCATTTTAAAGATATGAAAAAGAAAAAGATTCTATCGCAAATGTTATGGTGTTTTAAGAGATGACTTACCATGATAAATAAATTAAATTTTTGATTACATTAATATTTAATTAAAAACCTGATTGATGAAATAATACTTTAAAATAATACATGGCATAGAATAACTTTTTCCGTGTTATAGCAAATTTCAATTAAATTTCGTCAACTGAAGCCGCTGCAAATTTTTTGTTTCCTTCCATGTCAATAAAAATATTAAGTTTTATCAACAGTAAATATTTAGAAGTCTGTGAAAAGATAAGATAAATAATTCCTTGAGTGATGTTATTGTTATTTTCAGCATAGCAAATATAATTCTGAATTTTGATGTATCATCTTCATTTAAATGAATGTGTTGCCAAAAGGAGCGAACGATTTGGAAAATAATACTAAAATTGCACAATTTATGTACAGTATGCTAAAAAGAGCTGAACATTCTAAGCTAACCAATTCTTTATAGTTTAAGCTGTTTCTCCCAATCCCAGTAATCTCGAATTCTGCTGTTTATTCAATAAAAAAATAATTGCAGTTATTGCAGCACTTGACATAAGTTTAATTTTTTATACGTTTACGCAGCCACGGTAGCCTAGTGGTCGTGGTAACGGACTCGTAGCCGGTGGGTCATAAGTTTGAGCCTTGAATGAGTGAGTAAATATTAACGTCGCACTTTTCAGCTACACGAGGGCTTTTGGTGACGGACCTCATAATTTTGAACAATGGTCAAGTAATGAGACCTGACTGGCACCCCCTCTCCTAACTTCCACACCAGCTCTCAGCAGGTTTAATGTGCGCTTCCCTACACGGCGGGTCTTCAGCTCGAACTCTTGACACGCCGTTCAAGAGTCCGTGACTATGCCCAATGGGCTATCGCTTCCACATATCGCTACTGAAATAAAGTACAATTAAAAAATAAACATAAAATTATTTTAGTTTGAAACAGAAAAAATTTTAATTGAATAAGAATGTTATACATTTGTAATGTTAATCAGTTGCTATGATAGTGACAATATAGTGACTATAGTTTCTCTATCATGACTTAGACAGAGTAATTAGAGACTATTGAGTGGCTTAGACAATGAAGTAACTTCTATTATTGACCTTTAATAATAAAAATTTTAAGACAATGATTAGATGCATTTTCTCTAAGTTTAATGGAATATAAGTCATGAGAAAATAAAATAGTTACCGAACGATAATATACAGCTTATTTTGTTATATTCAAAGTGCCTGTAAAAACAATAATATAAAAAATAAGTTCTAAATCAATTCCTACTTTGAATGGACGAAAAGAAAGTATTTTATTGACGACTTTTGTCATTGTTTTAGCAGTTACATTGTTACAACAATGAAGACGAATCTAAGTTGGTGTCGAAGACTGGTAATTAATTTAATTTAATTAATGAATTAATATTTGAAAAAACTGTGTTAACATCAAATGTCGTCCACTACAAGTTTAAAAAACTTATTTGAACTTGATTGGATGAATAGAAAGTATTTTATTAACGATTGAAAATTGGAACGAGATAAATATAGAGAAAGAGAGAGTGAGCTATAATAGTAGGAATTGAAAAAGGTACTGTAGATCCCTTTTCCATGAACTGATCAGATATATTGACCAGTTTGTTCCAATTATTTTTGTACTTTAGTTTCCAAAAATTCTACTACTTAAATGTTGAACAGAAATTTCCATTTTAAATTTGTAATACAGTAACATATATAAATTAGACGAATGATATAAATGTTGTTCTCAGCACAAAAGTCACTGCGCAATTTATCATTTTTCCCATTATGAGAACGCCTCATTATCGGGGTTGTTGGAACAATGTTCTCATGGTCGGTGGATGACAGATTAGACCCTCATGAGTCACATGAACTGCGAAATACTAGAGGATGTATCACTTTAAATTTGATTGCGTCACGTATCATCACGTGACTTAATGTGGGAATTCCTTGAATGAGCTGAAAGAGTGCTGAAGTTATCCCCAAAATTTAATAGTGATCCATGAGAAAAATATGTTTCTAGTATTAACCTATTACATAAAACAGAGGTGGGCATTAAGTCGATCGCGATCGACCAGTGGACTGCCAAGACATTTTGGGGTGGCCACCGTTACTAAGACGTGCATACTGAAAGAAACATATTTAAGGAACACCAACACCATCTAGACTAGATAATCGGCTTTTCACTATCGATGCGACTGTGTAAACTTTTTCTGGAGGGCTGAAAATATAAACAATATTCAAATACATATAACTCTTTTAAATTTAAATTAAATAATTTGAATCTTTTATACATTATTTATAAAGGAATGTGGCTTCAGAAAAGTGTAAAATGTTTAAAATATAATCATAATTTTAAAAATTTTAAGTATATGAAAATAAGAAATTTTTTATAAGAAATATTAATTAAGTTTTACTGCGCGCATGCTATTTTCAAAAGTATTTGCTTTAGTTACTAGCAATAAGTTGATTTATAAAGCTAAATGTATCCTTATTATACCGTTGTAAATTTAAATAAATAGAATAGTAAATTATATTTTTTTAAAATAAAAAAAATTATATTTTTCAGATTTTTTTTAAAAATTTCAACATTTTTCAAATATTTTGAAATACACAAGACATATTATTCTTAATTTTCTAGGGCTTAAAGTGTATGATACATTTTATAATTCTATAAAGTTTTATGCATCAAAGGCTACTATTTTAGAAAACAGCGTGCGCGCAGTAAAACCTAATTAATATTTCTTATAAAAAATTTCTTATTTTCATATGCTTATAATTTTTAAAATTATGATTATATTTTAAACATTTTACACTTTTCTGAAGCCTCATTCCTTTATAAATAATGTGTAAAAGATTCGAATTATTTAATTTTAATTTAAAAGAGTTATATGCATTTGAATATTGTCTATATTTTCAGCCCTCCAGAAAAAGTTAACATCCCTGAGACCCCTTAAACAAATGATTCGATAAATGTATAGACACCACATACATTGGAAGCGCACGATAACGTTAAGTATGTTGGCTCTTTCTGTAGGGTAAAAAACATTCAAAAACGACGCTGGGTGTCTCTGGGAAATTCAACACGAAGCGTTCCTTCATCCCATATCGTTGATTTGAATGTGGCCTGCAGTTTATGGGCCTCGATGGAAGAGTGTTTCCTGATTGGTGGAGAGGTCATGGCAAGGTCAGTGGAGCTGCTTCGGAGGCAACCGAATTTGGCGGGAAAAGTCCTTCAGTAGCTATGAGTATCCTGTTTGCCATTGGCTGTTATGACACTTAGAGTATGCACACGATTGGCTGCCCTGATACAATGGAACATAGCAATGGGGTGGGGTTTAGAAGTTAGCTAGCTTGTGTGGGGTTGCAGATGAAAAATAACTATTGAAAAGAAAAAGAAAATTTAGCAAAAATCACTCGCCACAGGTGAGTGATTAAGTTAATTGTTAGGACGGATTATAAGAATCCAGGAGAATTCTCCTGGTTCTTTTAATATTTGGCTCTGGGTAATAGTTGTTTAGCTTTTGAACATTAACGTTATCAATATTTTGCAGATTTTCAAAGAATTTAATGTCTAATTTTTGGATGTAATCTTTAAAAGGTAAAATTTTAATAGCTTTATATATATCTCTATTTCTGGTATATCTTGTTACTTTAGCAATATTACAAATTAAAGAGTTTGGAGCATTTTCAAGAATTTTGATATTAGCATTAGCTGCATATCCCCACACAGAAGAAGCATAGGTCATAATGGGACGTAGAACGGCAGTGTAGAGAAGTACCTTATTATATAGATGCTATCAGAGTTCCGGCCAATTAAGGGGTAGAGTGTTCCTAGATCATTCCGGAATTCATCATACGTTTGTATAATGTTTTGTTTCTAAGTGAGTTTATTATCTAGGATGAGTCCTAAGTATTTTGTACTCTGAGACCATTGCAGTTGTGGGGAATATAGTTTTGGTGGTGTGGGTGGTGTACTTCACCTGGTGAAGATTCTCGCAAAAAACATTCAATGCAATGCCAGCCGTTAAATGAGTTCACCCCACCACACACACACGCTAACTGAAGATGAAAACAAATGTTGATGATCAACTCTTCCCGTGTTAGAACGGGATTGGCTATTAATACATCATTATACACCCCGCGCTTCCACGGGATTGGGTTTTCATGTCGATGCCATGTCCCGCGATGTGGTGCAGAACTCTGCAGCGAACAGCTTAAGTACATACGTCAGTTTCAGATTCATCGGTTCACATATGTTCTCTGCTTTCTGCATTGAATATGTCCCCTCTTGGTCTAGTTATAATCTGTCATATTTTATAAGAGAGACACAATATTGAAAACAAGTGTTAACAAAAGGAAACATTTACTTTTGATACTAAAAGGCCACACTAAAGCTATTGGGTGGACCACAACACTTCAAAAACTTTAGAAGTAGCACGTACCATGGAAAAGTTTGCCCATCCCTGGCATAGAATATAACAACATTAGGAATCCAAGCCCGTTCTATAATCAAGTCATTCAATTTGATATTACTTGAAACGAATCTTTTCCTTCGCATAAAATATCTCTACATTGATTCATCACATAATCTCAAAAAATTGTACAATCAATAAGAAATTATCGTTAAATCTTAGTGTTTAATCTTTGGTAAGTGTGGCATCAAAATATATCTTTTTCAACCATGACAGAAAAATAGAAAAGATTATACTACATCTTGCCAAAACGAGAAAATGGTTTGATCTGAAATGTTAAATAATATAAATTAGGGAACTTCTGGTAGAAAAAACCGTGAATTAGAGACTTAATTCTACTGATTTGCCAAAAATTGTAAGAACTTTTTTTTAATTCTACAACCATCTTCGACTTTTCGTTCAAAAGTTGACGAGCATCTTAATACAACGAAGAACGATAAAAACAGTTACCAAAAGTACTGTCAATAACATTAAAAGAACAACTATATTTAGAACAGAAAGACACATACCAAGATAATCTCCAGTCATGTTTTGTACCAGTCTGTTTTCAAAATCGTTCGCTGCTTTGAAACTTCTCTTTGAAATGCCATGATATATCAAAATGAATAGATTTCTCAGTGGTTTTTACTTTCTTACAATTAATTTTGAGTCAATTTATAATTTCGACTCGATGGAAACGTTTACTGAATTATTAAAATATTGAAACCCCAAAACTCAAATATTTTAAAAGGTAATACATCAAAAAAAATATCTTCTAAATTAATTTTATGACTCAGAAGAAGGATATTCATTTAAGTATTAAAATTTATTAAATGAAACTTAAAGGCAAAATATTAAGTTGATTTTATTTATATACACATAACTATCGGAAAAAAAATTAATGAAGTTTGAACGTTATCCAAACATTCTAGAAGAAGGGAGAAAAGTTATCAAAACAGCCTTTCATCTACTCCAAAATCTTGACTCCCGATCAATTAAATAAAATTGAAATAATTTAATAATATGTGTTTTCTTATTTTTTCAGTTTTAAGCATAACACTTCATTCGTGAGTCGGTTCTCAACAATTCGACGTCATCGACCGCCATTCACTCATTCACCAATGACAAGAAGTCGCTGTAGTGACGTCAACACATCATCGGATAATTTAAGCGGCCGAATAAGACCGAGTGTTTCCGAAGATTCTGTTTCCAAAGATTTTTCAGAAACATCTAAACGAAACTCTGACGGTAAATCTTTATATTTCTACTTTTTTACATTTTTGGCAACATTGTCAAACCTTTCAATAGTTTGATTTTTTGAATTTTTAATTATGTTAGGTAATTATAATCCTGTTTTAATATTTCTCTCCCAGATAATAACTACATTCATTTATTATTATTATTACTTCAACGAAAAAGAATCGGTTAAAATATATAAATCATTGCAGTTAAAACCTATACAAAATAAAAATTATAGCCTGCCACTTTCTCTTTTAATTCATCGGAGAAATTTTTTACTTGCCACGTATAATGCTGTTATGTCTATGAATACAATAAGTTTTTATACCTTCGTTTTTGTTTTCAAGAATTTCCAGAGTGAAATTAGTGGCTGTAATCTATAATTCTTAACTTTTTGGCATTTTAAACATTTTCTAATTACTATAAAAACTGAATTTAAGCTGATGCATCCCATATTTAAGATCAATACAATCGGAATTAACTGAAAATTTCCAAATTCCAACTTTTTTTTAACACCAAACGAAGATGTTCCAAAAATTCAGTCTTTTTGAAAAAAAGAAAATATTTAATTCATAAGAAAAATATTTTTTTAATCAAAATTGTCATATCTGTCACAATTTTTGAAAAAATAATTTTTATAAGCAGTTGTAAGATTATTTATAACATGTGTGATGTTTAATACACTTTCCGTATATTTATGTTGAGTTATTTGTCAGGATATCTAAGCCGAATAAATTTTGACTACAAATGATAACTGCGAAACTCCTCATGTAATATTTATTCCAAACTAAATTCTACTTTCTATCATTTTGATGCCTTGAACATTATTAAAAAATATATTAGAGGAACAATGGGATTTTTCAATAAAAGTTTACAGTAAAATTTTAAAATTTCGATGAAGAGGAAGGATCCCACACATTCCAATGGCTTTTAGGGGGGAAATGAAAAATTGTTCATAAAACATTATACCATTTTCTAAATTTTTAAAATGTAATTGAGATTGTACTGTTCTTTAAAAAGAAAAGGTTTAGGTTTTTTAGTTTTAGTTTTTTAAATTTTATTTTAAGTAAAAAAATGTGGTAAAACAACAGGTTGAGTATTCTCTGCAATTAACACTTCAAAGTATTCCTACTTCAAAGAACGAATTTTACACATACTTGTGCTGCCATCTATGAACCTTCTAAGCTGCTAAATTTAAAATGAAAATTGAATGTTTAATGCAAATTGCGGTTGTAGAGAAAAAAATATTTTTTTTTTTTTAAATTTAAAAATTATGTAAGAAATGTATTTCTTATCTGACATTTTCCTGATGAAAATAAAAATAACAAAAATAGATATCCAAATTTTAAAATTAAGCTTAGGTTTTTTTAAATAAGGTTAATTAAAGAGGTAAATATTTTGTGCAATATGAAATAACTTTCAGGTTGAAGAAACACTGTGAGTATCCTATTTCACATTAGTACTAAAGCTATTTAGAAAATGCTTCGATTATTTGTTTTTAGAAAAAAAGAAATTCTAAATTAAGATTTGAAATTCGAAAGAAAGTGCATGTTTAAATGATTCTAAGCATGGTAAACAATCTAAGAGCTAAACATTAGTATTCAGAATGTTAAAAATTTAAATGAACTACATTAAGTTGATCGTGTTTTTTCTTGAACTCAGTGGATCCTCGCAAAACCTGGTGTGAGATTATCATCCGTAAAGTTCGAAAAGTCCCTGTAATTGGTAAGATACGAAGTTTTCATCCAAATCCACATCACAGAATTTTATTCTTCTCATTATCTCTCAATTATAATGCACTTCACTTTTTTTTTATTTATTTTGCTTCCGCAGCAAAAAAAGGACTGATCATCAACATATTTACATCATTTAGTAATTAAACTAATTAAATGAGTATACTTATCCTTCCAGGTAGAAGACATCCAATGATGTAAGATTATGTAAATTTTTTTTTTATCTCAGAAGTTTTTCAATTATTTTTGGTTGAAAAACTTTATTAACAAAAAATGCCCTCTGTTCATAACAAAGCTGCTAAAAAAATACAGCCTCCATTTTTATCAAGCATTCATTTTTCTCTTTTTTGCTATAAAATTTTATTCTATTTATTGCTACTCTTTTTCTGCTGTATCTCAATCTTAATAATTTAAATTTGCACATCAAAGTAATAAATGATTTTTAATAATTAAATTCACCATATTTAATTATTTGGTAACATGATTATTTCGAGTACTAATTTTTAAATATGTTACTACCGTTAAAGTGTATAACAGTTATTTCATAGAATAACTAGGTATTTCATAAAATAACTAGACAAGTCAGTTAAAGTATATAATAGCGTAAAAATTTCATACTTTACCTGGTTATTCTATGAAATAACTAAGTATTCTCTGAAATAATTAAGAATAGACCGTTTTCAAGAAAAACAAACGTTCAAAGTTATTTTATTAATTAATTGATCATAGATAGCTAAAATCTGTTGAAAAACACATTTTATCTCTTTTGCAGATGAACAATTAATAAATTATAAGGGAAAGCAGAAAATATTATTTATTATTTCTCATATTGCTAACATTAGTTAAACAGAAAAGGTAAAAAAGAATATGCTGCAAAAATAGACTATATTTAAATATTATCAACAAAAACACTTACTGTGAAGAAAAATTGTTGTTTCATAAAAACATTGTGTAAACCTTTTAAAACAAAAATGTAACAGAATATTAGTTTAAATTTTATGAGATACCTTTATTTTACTTTTCATTATTTATTAGAGCAAGGATTGCTGTGATGACGGTTTGGATTGAACTGCTTATTATTTTTGAAACGAGCCCACGTTTTGCCTTTACACATTTTTTTTTTTTTTTTTACACGAGCACTTTCTAAATCCTTGTTCAGTACCGCAACTTTGAGCTGTTGCAACAAATCGAAGCGCTTTGTCGATATTTGGAACTTCTTCAACAGAAATTAATTCTCGCAGACATATATTGAACTGATATCTAGAATACAATAGTTTTATTCGGCCATCTCTAGTTCCTAATCGGAAAAATCTTTCCTGAAGTAGCTAGAATCAGTTCAAAGAATTTTCAAGTGCCGCATTTCGTACTTTAACGATCAAATAATCGTTATTACATAGAATACCTAGTTAAATCGTAGAATTCAATAGTTTTATATACTTTAACTGACTTTTCTAGTTATTTCATGAAATACCTAATATTCTATGAAATAACGGATTTCGCACTTTAACGGTAACATATACATGTAATAAGTTAAAATAAACCATATATTTTATTACTCGAAATAATGTACAGAATTTTCAACATGAAATACAAATTTTTAAATTATATTTTTCCAAGTTCTTAAAGTACACTTTATATAACTAGTAAGTTTCAATTTTTATAAAAGTTTTCTTAATTCGATAACTGATTAATGTACATGTTTTAAAACCTTTGCAGGATTTCAAAAGAGGCATTCGTACTAAAATTGTTTCATAAGAAAATGCTTATTTTATTTTCTAAGTCAAAACTCTCCAAGTATTTTAAGAAATCTTCAAATGAAGCTGCAGAAATAAATTTACTGTACAAAATCGGAAACAATTAAAAAGACATTTTTACACTTATATAAAATATAAAAATTATGTTGATTTGAAAATAATAAATTTTAAAAAAAAAAACGAAAATGGAAAAAAAATCAGTTTTTTTCAAGAACTTGGATAAAAACATGAATTAATGCAACAGCGTGAACTATAAAAGTAAGACAGGAAGCAAACTCACTTAACAGTAAAAAAAACTCACTTAATAGTCATATAACTAAACTTCCTGTTTAATATAGGACGTTTAAACAGAGGAAATTTCAAAAGTTTTGGCTTAAAATGTTGAAACCATAGAAAGATATAAAATAAATCAAATTTTCATTTTAATGCATTAATAAATATATTCCATTCAAAATTTGATTTTATTCCGATTTGACTGAGAGCATATATCACAAATACATATTCAAATAAAAAAATCGTGTTAAACATTGTATAATTATTTTTAATCGCTTTCTATTGAGTTTAATTTTGCAAAAAATATGTATTCTTGTTTTATAATGTATTCGTAACTCAAAAAAATCACCTGGGTTCTTTCTTGTTTTTTTTTAAATGTATTTTAAGTTTTTGTTACGGAAATTTCTTTTAATTTAGATACTTCCAATTTTATTGTTTTACTAAAATATGTACGAATGAATAATCAAGCGATTTTCCAACAAACAATTTGCGAGTTTTTTAAACAAAATCATATGAATACTTCAATTTTTTTTTAAAAAAAACAAACTCAAAATAACTTTTTAAAAAAATTTTGAACATAATATAATATCTCACATTATCCAGACAATCATAAGAAAATTAAATTGTTTTTTTGCTTCAAAAGAATTTAATACCGGGAGTCCCAAAAATATCGTCCAATCTCTGCTCAGCTAGATTCCTCGTTGGGGAAACATAAATATTCTCCAAAAAACTGTACTTGGACGATCCATAGTTTACGAGAAAAATGCAAAATTTAAGAATGATGGCAATGCCATCATTGTACTGGATTAGAACTCGTGACCTATGGATTCGTAAACACGTAAGATACCACTAGACAAAAGTGATCAAGTCCGGGTCACCAATGTACTGGATTAGAACCCACGACCTATGGATAAGTAAACACGTAACATACCCTAAACAAAAATGATCACTACTGTCCGGAGAGGCTGTTACTGGCTTATTTAGATACCGCCACAATCATCATCACATCCGGCACGACAGCCCCTCGTGGGACAGTGCCTTCCTTTGAAGTTTCCTCCACAGTAACCTCCCACTCACCTTCGTTTTCCAAGCTTTCTCGCCTATTTCCAAAGTCTGGTTCCACTGAATCTGTCCATCTCAGCCGTGGTCTTCCACATTTCTTAATACCACTAACTTTGAACTGCAGAATCTTTTTGACAACATCATCATCTGGCATTCGAATTATATCGGCCATCCAATTCATTCTATTTATTTTTATGTGTTTATTGATGTCAAGTTATTTATAAAATCTATATAATTCAAAATTGTATCTTCTTCACCGGCTGTTGTTTTCGCTTACACCTCCCTGTATACTTCGAAGTAATTTTCTCTCAAAGGATGCTGTTCGATTTTCTTCCAGTTTTGTTAACGTTCAAGTCTCAGATGCTTAAGTCAGAACTGGGTTAATAAGAGTTGATGTCAATGCCGATGCAAGGCAAAAGCACCGCATTAGATACATCAATAGTAGTATTTGCGATTATTTAAAAAGGCAAATGCTCAAAGTGTCCGCCGTGCAAATCGAGACAGGCTTGAGCGCACCGTGTCCACCGAAATATAAGAAGCAAGCAGACGAGCAAATAAGTCCTTTCGTGTAGTCACTTCATCTCGATGCATCAATTCCTTGAGACTATCTCATAGAGGGAAAATCCAACAGGGGGAGATCTGGTGGTCGCAATGGCCATAGAACCAGACCCAAATGTCCGATCTAGATTCTGGGGGTATACCACTTCCAGCCAATCACAAACAGAAGCACAAAAATGAGCCGTAGCCTCATCATGAACCACATGCATCATTAATTTTTTGTTTCTAAACGACTGCGGCTAGGTGTTTTACAATTGCAAACCTAGTACATTCCCCAGGAGCTGGTATCTCTTTTTAGTGCCACATCCTATAGGCGGATACTTATCGGTGAAAGTAGTTTTGACGCCCAAAACGCTTCTTATACTTCAAAAAAGAAAAGCACTTATCACCAATTTTTCAACTTTACTTCTTCATCAGAAAGGGCTACTTTAAGGCGATAAATTTTCAGTCGTTCAGTTTTAAACAGGAGGCACCACGTGCAGGTGACTGAAACCACCTCCCTAATGACATCAAAAGAATCATTTACAATAAACTGCAAATTAATAGAATCTGAAGCAGCTGCAGGCAAAAGGTGGAACATCTTGCTTAACAAAAGTAGTAGAGTTTTCCCAGTTCCCTGCCTCGATCTGTTGGAGTTGCGTGCTTTCGTCTACTTACTGGACATGGCTATTTGCAAAGGCATTTACATCGCATTGGACTAAAGGATTCTGCTTGGTGCCCTCTGTGCAACCAGGGTGAAATGGATGGTGACCACCTCAAACACTGCCTCATAGTTTTAAAGTTTTTTGTAGACAACTTTACGGAGATAAATTTTAATTCTTTTTATGTTTCGTCATCATTTTATTGAGCTGCTCGTCGACTAGTGGTAGAGATGCCGAAGACGGGTGTAGGATAAAAAGAAAAATTTTGACTCTCAGTTTCCTCTACAGATGGAGGCACCTGAGCGCTGACGATGCAAACCTGTACTCCGATTTAATTTTCTCCAGAGCCCCCAAGCCAAATTGTCACCCTAGGAATCTTTAACATGCCGCCTAATCATACGACATGGCCGTTGTCGATTTCCTGCATCATGAAAATCCAAAGACTTGGGCTGGGGTCGAACCCGCAACCTTAGGTGCAGAAGACCAGCGACTAACCAACTACGCCACCCAGCCGGAACATGCATCATTATTTACTGTACTATTCTTGTAAATTATGGATCGTACAGGTGCAGTTCTTTGGGCATTTTTTATGTACTGTCTACGGGGAATCTTGCTATGAAGAGTTAGGGCGCTATTTTTGGGGGGACACCTTGTATATCGTCGAGTGGGCTCATAATCTGAGAAGTGAACTTATAATTGCCATTTTAAAATTATATTTCATTGAAAAAGCAATGAACATCACAGTATCTGCTGTAGAGGATATGCGTTGCGGACAGCACAGCACGAGGTAAATAGTTTAGCTTAGAATTCAGAGTTTGATTAATCTCTGCACATTTTTTTCATCTTCACGCAACTGCATGCGCATCGTTTTGCGATAGAGAAATGAATCTAGTTCTCTAGATGAATGAAGTAGACTTATCAGTATAGATCCTAGAAACTGATTCAATCAAAATGCTTGTCATAATCTTCGAATAGATTTCAGTGCACTGTAGCAAAATTTATTTAATTATAATTCTCATTACATTCTACAGTCTATTTTCTTCTTTAGCGCCGGTTATTATTATTACTGAACTATATCTCTATTAGAAATAATTCTGACTGTAGGTAGATATATTGCATTGTTATAATATATCTCTAAGGATGTTTTTTTTTAATATTACATCTTCACTTTCATAGCTTAAATAATTGGTAACCTTATTGTTATGATTTTTTTCGAATTTATTTGTAGCTAAAATTTATGTAATGTAGAAGGAAAAATAGGTGTAAATCAATTCTTTGACGTAAAAAATTGCATTTAAAAAAACCCAATGAAGACTTTTTTGAAAAAAATATTTTGCCAGAAAAATTGTTGAGAATATTTTTTACTTGTACTTGCATATTATCCGGTATACCAATTTCCCCAAATCAAATTGCCAATTGTCGCCAAATGCTGTCATCTTATTTTTCTTACTATTGTGTTTGAACGTGCTTGGAAATGGATTTCTAATATTGGCAGCATATCGCGGCACTTGGCAACATTTTTTTTTATTTGGCGCAATGGGCTAAAGTCATCTTGATCACTTGATAAATACCATCTCGTGTTCTTCATCGAATTCAAAACTGATATTAGATTTGTGTTTGTTGTTGTACTTGTAAAATGGAGATAAATTTCAAATTTGATAAATGTGTAACGATGTTTTCAAATATTAAAATACTTCAAAAAGTTTTTTTAATTAAAAAAAATTATTTTATAATACATGCATTTTTAAATGAAGTGCATTTTCATTACCTATATTTATAATTATTGTTGACGAATTTGTATTTTTAAAAGAAAGTTTCTGCAAGAAACAAAAATTGGCAACAGTGAAGCGTATGAACTGATTGTCTAGAAACACGTGATTGCATTTATGTCTATGGCATCATTGCATGTGTCTATGACGTCATATGAATGTAGAACTGATTGGCCGTGGTTGCACATGGCAGTAGTAAGCATGTGACTATGACGTCACTTGAATTTCGCCCATTGTTCGAAGGTATAATATATAAGCACTTTTTTACTTAACTACCTATGCTGTTCAAGTAAAATTTATTTAATAAAAGTCTCATTTTATTTCTTAATACCGATAATGATAAAGTAAATCTTTACAAAAATACATTTATCATTTCGCAAATATCAATAAAATAAAAAATATGTGAATTCCAATTTTAGTAGCTTCTGATCAAAATACCAGCTTTTCAGTTAAATTAAAAAGAGGATTTATGGCTTTTTCATTTCAGCTAAAGGAAAAATAATGCAGTGCTTATGAAAAAAATTATCTTTTATGTATCATAAATGCTGCTAAAATTACCATAACATTTTTCCACTCTTTATATGCTAATTTACGTTTATTACAAAGTGTGTGTTTTTACAGTAGGTTTATGTAAAAATTTTCTTTTTTGACACAATTCTCTATTTTTGAATTGTTTGTATTTGTTGTAATAATATGAACAAGCATACGAAAATTACAATAACTGCAAGGAATGCATCATATAATTTACAATCAATTACATGTATGTGAGAGAGATAAAGATTTCTGCTTTTTTTTTAAATATATGCAAGCTTACTGGTTCAAATCATGCTTAAAGTTCTTTCAATTGTTCTTTTTTCTCAATATAAATATTGAAAGGTTAAATTATTTATCAAATCTGTATATTTATGACTGTTCAATGAAGTTCAATATGTTCATGATTTTAAAATATTTCCTTTTAATCAGAATTCAAAAGTAGTATATATTAATTTATTTATTTTTTTCAAATCCATAATGTATTTCAGCGGTTGTCAACCGGTGGTCGAGTAAAATTTTTGAAGGTCCCCAGAAAAACTAGGACATTATTTATATTTTTATCACACAATTCAGTTTCAAAAATGAGGAATAACAAAACGTATTGTGGAATATGGATTAGACATTTTTGAAAAAAAAAATCTAGCTACTTCATTTAAGAAAATTCCTTTTAAGTTTAGCGACTTTTTAGCTACTTTTGCAGGTGTATCTAGCGACATTTGAAAGTAAATGAGTGAGTGAATGGGTGGTTTATCGTGCAAGAGCTAATTTGCTAAACATTTGAAAGTGAGGATTGGCAACCAAGGTTAATTGACAGCATAGCACTTCAGTTTGTTGGTACTGCCTTGCGTTGCTGATTTGTTCTTGCTTTTCGTGAAGATTCTTTTCAGCGGTGTGGAAATGGAAAAAGAGGCGTAATAAAAGGGACGATATAGTTATAGATGCCCGCCATAAGATGGTCAATCATATTAGTGGTCCCACAAGTATAAAATTATATATTGAGTAGTTCACGAAGTTTTTAAGCTTGGCGATCACTGGTCCCTTTCTGATTTTTCATAACAGTGTTTGTTTTGGGTAGATTTTGAAAATATACTTGTGCATTTTGAATTCAGAAAGAATAATGCAACTTTGTTAATAGTTTTCCATTAAAAAAATTAAACATTCTTAAAAAATTACTAATTACATCAATTGATGAAACAGCATATTAATGCTCTTTTAAAAGAGTAAATTTTTTAAAAGTTCATTTTTTATTTATAATGACAGTATAATTTGTTCGTGAATAAAAAATTAAGATGTCCTAATTTGAAAGTAACTATGTCTTAAAAAATTCCTTTTTCCTTGGAACTACTAAAAGTGTGTAAAAATTAAGATATGTTATATTATATGCATATTATTTATTAAATAGAACAAATTGGTGCTTTAAAAATAAATTTGTATTTTATATATAATTATATACTATTTGTGTCGTAAGTCTAACAAAAGCAAAGTAATAAATTGATATATAATAAAACAGTATAAATAGCAAACTCTTAGCCTTAAAAATTAAGATTGTAGGATTAAAAATAGTTTCAAGGTCAGCCAACATTCCCCTATATTTGTCTCTGGGCTACAAGAGAAAGAAAACAGTATAAGAGAATAAAATTTCACTAATACTAAATAACCCTTATAAACTAGAAGAATAATACTAAAAATACTAAAATTAAAATACCAATGGCAAATATCAAGTAAAAAGGACCAAGCAACAAGCAAATAATAAATCTAATATATATAATTGGTAAAGTAAATATATCTAAATCAGTAAATTTTATCTGCATGGAATTATATTTGTAAATATATTAGAAATCTTTTTTAAAAATATTCTTACAATCTCTTTTTCAAAAAAAAGGCTGCATTATTGCTATATTATACGTATTTTATGACATCCCGTAACCCGATTTGACTATATCACTACATTTCGTAAGTGAGAAGAAAGTCAAACAGTTGTGTCCTTTGTGACGTCATTTCCAACGTCAATCCTGATGAAATGGGGCGTCTTAAGTGATGTCAAATGCCAATGACATCACTATCACTGCGTGATGTAAATGTTAGATCATGCTGGGGTATTGTGGGCTATTCAATATCAGAACTATAATGGCCAGCTGAAAATGGGAGCCTCTTTTCTTGTAGGTATAAAGACTCATTTGATAGTATACGCGGTTTTTTTCTTATCGTCTTAGAAATGGTAAAAAATAATGGAGGATCTTTTCTTACTTGTAAGGGATAATCAAACTGTGTTTCAATAGTTGTGGTTAATAGGTTTCTATAAAATAAATAATGCTTTTGTTGTTTCTTGTATATTTTAATGACTCGAATACCGCGTACGTAATGATTTTTATTGATTTGTTTTTGAAGAAATTTTCAGAAGCGTGTGAAATACTTATTTTTTTTAAGAGTGTATGATTTGTAAGAAATAAAATCAAATAACTATAAAGGAATAAGGAAGTATACATAAGTTCTCTAAAAGATATAGAAAAAAATACTTTCTTAAAACCGGAGATTTCTGGGGAAAAAATGCTTGGAAAGAATGCTATTGAGAATTATTTGACGAAATTTAAATATTAGGTTGTGTGTATGATAAGTCGGATTTTTAAGTGAATGAGTGAGTGAATTTTAACGTCTCACTGTTCAGCTACACGAGGGCTTTTGGTGGCGGACCTCGTAATTTTGAACCATGGTCAAGTGACGAGGACGACACCTGAGCTGACACCTAAGCTCCAACTACCTTAATCCGCCTCTGCGGATAACCGAAAACCAAATGCGATCCATGCAGTATATGAAACCGGACACTATACGAATATTGAAAATCATCCTATGCAGGAAACGTGCTTGAAGAAAAAGCAAAATAGGTGCAAAATGTCGCAATTTTACCATTATTGTGGAAAATAATCACTTATTTTTTGCTGTACCATTGTACACCTTCGTTTTTTCAATGCAAGGTCTCTAATTCTCTTTAGCAGCAGTAGTTGAGTAAGACAGCAGTCTGATTGTTGTTGGTATCTCTCCATAGCTGTCTCTAATGCAGAAACGCTTCAGCATTTGGTGGACCCTTGTTACTTTCGTTGTTGTTGTTGTCCTCGTCTTCATCCGTTTCATCGTCGTCAGAATCGGATTCTTCTTGCACGGAAGTCACAATCTTGTCATTATTTAGCATTTGAAATCCACAGTCTTTTGCATCGCATACCATCTAGGTTTCTACATCTTCATCGCATTCTTGAAATCCTAGATTGATTGGACAAAGTCGGTAATCTCCTCCCTGTGGTCGTCATTGAAGTGTTTTTCGCCTTCTAAATCTGGCCACAGCTTATTCCATGCATTTCTCCCCAAATCACACAACTGAGATTCCCCAAATATCCCTCACCGTGGATTTTCCCGTCACTTTTGGCCTTACGCGAAACAACTGTAGACAACTATTCGAAAACGTATTCATATACAGTGTATGTAGTTGACAAAAAAAAATCACCGGTCCCGATATTTGTCGCTCCGGATAACAAACGTTCGGATAAACGACGTTCTACTGTACAACAATTCAGCATCATAAACCATTTATAGAAATGGAAAAAAAAACATTCTTGAATAATGGCATTTAATTATAAAAGTCAGGAAAGCTTTGATGTGTCCCAATTAATATTAATGAGCTTTCATTATGAACTGAAATTAAAAACTTATTGCGTTAGTGCTAATTCGATACAATACAACAACTTTCTAGACTCCCTTTTCCAATCCAATTAACTAACTACTAATTGATCTTAAAACTACCAAATAGGGTAAAAATATAATTTCCTGATATGTATTTCAGAAATTGTTTAACAAACTTTGGTAAACGCAATTAAATTATTTATTTTCAAATAATATTTCAGACATTTGCTTTAGTATACACATGATACAACTAGTTTTAATTCACAACGATGATAATTATGTTATCTGTTAATGAAGGGTAGTGCTATTTTCACAACGTACAAATGATAATTAAATATTTTTTATAATGTTTACTGAGCTATAACGTTAGCGTAATATTCTTAGATGTGAATTAAATTATTATTATTTATTAATGTTTATTATTTTTATTCTCCAAAAATATTTCACCATCCAATAAAAAATAAAATAGTGTGAATTTTAAACAAATTTGTTGAGCAATTAGTATTTATCATTTTACAGATAAAAAAATTTTTATTGTGAACATAAGGAGGACATAAGTGTTTATTCACGCGTCGCACTATAAAGCAACACGAGGGTTATTGGCGAAGGACCTCATAACACTGAACCACGGTCAAGGTATGAAAACGACGCCTGAGTTAGTATCCCACAGTCCAAACTATCACATCTTGCCAATGGTATGGATTTTACATGGCATTAGCGAAGTGTGGAAGTTAGGAGAGTGGAATGCCAGCTCAGATTTCGATCTCGTCACTTAACCATGGCTCAAAATTGCCAAGTCGTCGCTAATAGTCCTCGTGTAGCTTTAGAGGGAGAAGTTAATGAACACTCTCCCACACACACGTACCCTTAAATTTAAAAAAAGATTTTCAACCAATGTACAACCACCGGTTGGGTGGCGTGGTTGGTCTGTGGCTGGCCTTCTGCACCCAAGGTTGAGGGTTCGACTCCGGCCCAAGTCGGTGGATTTTCATGTTGCAGAAAATTGACAGCATCCATGTCGTATGATTATGCGGCATGTAAAAGATCCCTTGAGAGTCTGTTTGACTTGATTTCTCCCTTGAGCTCAGGTGCCTCCCTCTGGGGAGGAAACTGGATGTCAAAATTACTTGCGGCAAGCGCTTGTATGGCGCCGCACTAAAATGTGATACCAGCTCCTGGGGAATGTACTAGATCTGCAATGGTAAAAATTCCAAACCGCAGCCCCATTGGAAATATATATATATATATATATAACCCAAATTTGCCTTCTGAAAGCGTGATTTTAAAATGAATCCTTGTGATGCTTCTAAAGTAATGTTAATGTTTCGGAAGTTTTATTTTTTGTATGAATTAAATGTTGATTCATCAAAAGGGAAATCAAAGAATATGCGGTTTAAGGAGAGAGGGGAGTTATTAAAATTAAGAATGAATGGAATATGTTTATAAAAAAAAAGAGTAAATAACACACGTATTTCAGAAGTGAGGCACGGATGCAAATTCCTGTTAACTCGGAGGCGGGATAAGAGGTTTTCTTCGAAGGGGTATTGGTAGAAATTTTAGGAAGGATTCCAAGACAGGGATAATCTAAACCTGAAAAGGAATCAGATAAGAAATAGGCCACCATCCTTAGAGAGATACCCTCTCAAAAGGATCTTGTTCTTCTCCCTTCTTTTTAAAGGGAGCTGTTCTTGAGAAAAGGTCAGATAAAAATAAATAGCCCTCAGATAAAGAGGGGCCTATTCTTCGGGCCCCTTCTCACGTTTGAGAAAGGTCCAAATACAAAGCTCAAATAAGAAATAGGTGCTGGATAAAGGGAGGGCCTATTATTGAGAAGAGACTAGATACAAGGTTCAGGTAAAAAAAATAGGGGCTAGATAAAGAGGGTCTATTATTGAAAAAGGGCCCGATACAAGGTTCAGATAAGAAATAGGCCCTAGATAAAAAGGAGGCTATCATTAAGAAAGAATTTGATACAAAGCTCAGATAAGAAATAGGCCCCAGATAAGGCTGGTGTTATTATTATAAAGAAAGTTTAGAAAGAAATAAGAAGATAAGAAATAAGCACCATAAAGAGGGAACCTATTCATTGGGAATAAGATAAAGGAAATAACAAAAATTAGTACTCCATACCTTAGGATGAGTGCAACTGTACAAAGCATCTAACTTTCTGATATTTAATGGACCAATAAAGCATGCTTCATTTTACATCATGCAGTGAATTCTCTCTCTTCCTTTAAATACATAACAACTGTAACTTCTTCTCACTGGGCTACTAATACCCAATCACTTAAGTACCATGGCTCTTTTTTTCTGATTTTACCTTTCTAAGAAGTAAGTATTTTTTAACTTAGATACAATCTCCTACATCCGTAGAGTCACATTTTTGGAGATTTAAAAATTCCACATAATGGTTAAATGACTGTGTGTCAAAATTAAAATATTCCGTTTCGGCCAGTTGTAGAATTGTAGAAATTGATACTTTGTCATAGCCAATCGAAGGAGTCGTGGCTGCGGTAGTCTAATGGGTGTTGTTTCGAGTTCGAGCCTTGGCGCCCCTAAAGATCGCCGTATAGAAGGACTGATGTACGCTAAATCTTTCGAGGCTGAAATTCCTTTCGTTGGCGGGGTGTGAAAGTTTGGAGAAGTGGTACAGGTTCATATGTCGTCGTCGTCGTCACTTGACCAAGGGCCAAAATTGAGAAGTGGTCGCCAGAAACCTTCGTGTTACTTTATAGTATGACGTTGAAGTCAGAGTGCAAATTAAGATATTTTACCGTGGGGACAATTACAATATAGAAGTTCCCTAAGTAGAGATTAAAATATTTTGTCATAATCAATCGAAAGGTTGTCACGCTATTGTATCATAATCTGTACAGAAATAAGATATTCAAAAGAAGTATTTACTTGGCGTTTATATGATTAAAATGCTGGGGATATGATTTTAATGGGTTTATACTTTTTGTCCACATTTTCAGAGGAAGAAACAGAAGAGCCTCGCCTGACAACGCTGACAAAACAACACAAGAATGCCATCAGAGCTTTAAGGAAGGTACTGATATTTTCTTTCCTATTTTAAAATTTTTTTTAATCCTTGATGTCATGTAAATTAGTATTTGTTTATTCATCAATGCAAGGAAATATTTCCGCCATCCTAGATTTGTCATCCATTTCGAAATTTTAGAAATTAGAAATTTATTAGTATTTTTTTGAAGAAATAAAATTATACCAAGTTGTAATTTCTGAAATTCAAATTACTTAAATTAACGCATCTAGGTTGAAAAAATGATATTAGTACTTAATTGTACTAAGAGATGGCGCCACGATGAAAAATTATTTCTTGTGTTCAAAGTTGAATTTTGTATGATACTAAATTCTATTTTTTCTATGTTTTTAAATACTAGTTCTTAATGTTTTTTTCCTTACCAATATATTCTAAAAATACTTTATTTTTAATTTACCGCGAGCTTATTTTTATAACACTTCTTCCTCCTAGTTTGAAAAAATTAAGAATATGGTTTATCAATTATTCATTAAATACAATAGTGCAGTCATTCTTAAATTTAAAACCAAGAAGAGCCGAAGATAGGCAGAGAAAAAGCGCGAAATAAGAAAGAAAAATCAACAACTAAAAACGGTAAAAATAGTATTTACCATATACATTGTCCAGTGTGTCTCGAAAACGTTTACAAAGCCATTTCCTGGAAGTTATTGTGATTTTTCAAGTGATGGCTCTAAAAACTTTTTTCGAGAAGAATTAATTAATTTTTTTCGAATTTTAATATCGGAGCAAAATTGACAGTTTAATTTGCATTTTTAGGAAATGATTTATAATTAAGGTATATTTCTATGTGCTGTATATAAAAATGTACATATATTTATTTGTTCCATTTACAATATATGATTTGAAGTGTAACATGCAGTAACATGAGATATTGAATTTATTTTTACAATGAAAAATTGTTTTGATGTTTCAAATTGGATAGAAAACTTATATACCGCATTTATTCGAATCTAAGCCGGGATCGATTTTAAGCCACACCCCAAATTCTCAACAAGTTTTATGAAAGATGATAAATAGTTTAAGTGGCTTATAGATATCCAATTTTACGAAATTAAAATAAATTTAAAATCAGAACGAATACGAAGTGAATAATTAGTTATTTTAGCCATATTATTAACTTTCAAATACGTACATGAACCTTTAATTGGTCTAATTGCCCAATCCAACGATTTTTTCCCTTCGATTCTAAGCCGCACCCGATTTTCAGTAGCATTAACACTGGAAAAAAAGTGCGGCTTAGATTCGAGAAAATACGGTAAATGTTTTCTACTTTTTTGTTACTGGTTTTTTAAAAAAGAATAGTATGTGCATAATAATCTTCTCCTATATTTATTTAATATTTCATTTTATAGATCAAATACTTCGTTGCTCGAAGAAAATTCAAAGAAGCTCTTAAACCTTACGACGTGAAAGACGTAATAGAACAGTATTCTCAAGGACATGTCGACTTACTTGGTAGAGTAAAAAGCTTACAGTCAAGGTAAAGTCGATTAAGGTCCTTATACTATAAATCCTTATACTATAAATCCTTTGGTCCTTATACTGTCGGATCTTGTATTTTACACATTTTTCTAAAAAAAAATATTTTTCAATTAATGTTCTCATCAGTTGCTCTTTTTATTTTTTTTTTTTTTTTTTTTTTTTTAATGTCCTGGTATAGACTGGATCAAATATTGGGTAAAGCTGGTTCGAAAGCTAAGGACGTATATGAATCAAAAGTAAGCTTAGCTTGCCGTATTGTCAAAGTGGAACGTACCGTGAGTAACGTCTGTCTTTTAACTTTATTTGAAAAGTTAACTGAATCCTAGAACAGCCCCCTGATTTGGCGGCGAAAGTTTGGCACAAATTTCTTCAGGATTTTTTCGAAATTTGTCAACCTTGTCAACTGGAAGGAAATGGCTATCCCATTTGGGCCGGCATTTTCTATCGTTTTTCGGACAGCGGTTAGTTTAGACCAGGGGTTGCCACCCTTTTTGGGAAGAGTGTCACTATCTTATTAAACTGTTCGAGGGCAGTGGAAAAAAGAAAAACCACCTTTAAAAAAATTTTATTTAATGAAATCTACAATAAATGCAGTCGTTTGGTTTAGTGCTGCCATCTATTAATACCAGAGAGAGAAAAATCGATCTTCTGCAAAAAATGTTAAGAATCTCATAGCTTTATTTAAAAATATTATATATATATTAACCACTGCCCTTGAAAGGCAAAAAACTATGCGTGCCACTTCCAACTTTTCTACAAGTAAAAAAATATAAAAGGGTGGAAAATGTTACTTGTAGACTTATTGTGGGATTTTTACTCAAATAGCACATTTTTTATGCAAGTCTTAGTAGTGAAAATTTTAAAATAATATAATAAATATGATATAAACTTAGATTTTGTTATTCATTAACTTTTTACAGATTAAATCAATTAATTTAGGTATGAAATAAAAATACGTTAATTATTAAACATTCAGTATTTGCTTAATTAGTTGTCTCTCTCTGTTGAAGATGCTTACAAAATTAGCTTGTTTTGGGTGCATATCAGTTAATTTTGAGTAATATTTGGATTTTATATAATGTGTTCATAATAGAAAATATTTGTTCACAAACATTAGTTGATCCAAACTTATAACAATGTCTGACGCAAAATCCCGTAGATTTGGAAAATTGTTTGTTGGTACAAATTTCCAAACATCTGTATAATTCGGATCTCTTGCAGTTGAAATAAGTTCTTTATATTTAATTTTCAACGTGGTGTTGAGCTGAAGGTCTCCAATTTCGATTTGGATTTTAGGTGGATTACTGTCAAAGAAATTAAAAACAATTTGTTAAACGATCAGTTTTTTTTTTAATCTTGGAAATCATCAAACTTGGCACTGAATGAATCCTGGAAAATGGATATCAAATTTTTAAATCTCTCCTAGATTGGAGCATTATTAATTTTGGTAGATAATTCCTGTATTGATGTGAAATGTGTTAATTTTATTTCTATAAAATCAAGATAAAAAGTAAAAGCTTGTTCTCAAAAGAGAAGATGTAGAACCAACTAGGTTAGGAAAAATAAAATCTTTTTCTTGCAATCTGAAATTTAAGTTGTATCCAATAATATTGATAAGAAAAGTTAAATCCCATAGCCACACGCCCACGCAATCTTCATTCTTGAGTAACAAACACTAACTGGACAGTTCATTGCTTTATTTTGGATATTTTAAAACACGTTCCCTCTTATAAAATTTCGCGAGTCCATTTTCTTTGTAATGCCAGCTCGCACAACAATAAAGAGTATTTTCTATACAATAATTTTCTTTTATAATTCAGTTTATTGGGCCTATTTAAAATAAATTTTAAGGATTTTTTTGTTTGAAGCAACTGAATTTAAATGAATTTATTAAAAGAAAACTGTTCGTTTATTATTATCTTTTGAAATCTTTATATTTTTTAAATAAGTTTTCGTCTCTTTTAATAATTTACTGCTACAACTCCTGCGTGCCCCGCTGTGGCACGCTTTGCCGCGGGTTGGCTACCCCAGGTTTAGACCAACGGTCAACTTGGAATGTTTATTCGCTCGAGAGATTTTCTTAGAGTGCTAAAAGTGAAGTGATGAGTGGATTTTTTTTATCTATTTTTGAATGAAAAGAACAAGAAAGAAGCGTGTTTAATCGGTGTATGAATAAGAATTGATAACATTGTAGTGGGAATATAAGAAACATACTTATTTGTTTGAGACAAAAATACTTATTTGTTTGAGAATCTCGGGAGAATGTGATTTTAATCAACCTCAAGCATGAGTTTCCTATTTTTCCCTTTCTTGTGTTTTAGAAGCCACGTTTTTTCGACGCTTTTCGTCTCTCGACGCCATTTTTTAAAACGTGGTTATTCCCTTGGTGCCATTTGGCGAAAACTTTTGGTGCCAAATAAATAAGGGGACTGTTCTAGGATTTTACCTAAAAGTTATTGATTCCTTTTTTATTTTATTCATTGATTTAATTTCTACGCAACTGTCTGCATCATCTTTCAGGTGGAAGAAATCGACAGTAAATTGGAACAGTTGATAGAAATGTATCTTTCCGATCGAGTCAACTACCCTCCCACCTCCTTAGGCACCCCTCAGTCGTTACCGTCTCCTGTTTGCTGTACACCTCCACCGTCTTACCCTATCCCTATCCTGTCGGCGGTGCCCAAGCCAAAACGTTCCATTCTTCACAAGGAACATTCCTTATCCGAAGGAGCATCTCCATCAGTTCCAAGAAGTATACATAGGTGAGGCAGTTGCGTTGTACTTAAATCCAATACTTTACACTGAATTAGATATTATTAACTCATAAGTTATTTAATCATCTATTAACTGTTGTATTTTGTATGTATAATGTGTATGTTACTTAATATTAGTCATTAATTACTTATATTTGAATCAACTGTCTGAGAATCTCAAATCATTACTTAATAACTGAAGTTAGATATTAGGAAATATGAATTTTCGGCTGTCGACCTTGGCAGGAGTGTTTATTTATGCCACCAACCTATCAGTGAGCAGCCATGCCATGCACGAGTTAGACAACGACGAAAAGGAATCTCTATTTGGATCAGTTGTTAAGCACTTATAATCATGTCCTTTGTTGTCTGCAACTAGTGGGAAAAGGAGTCGCGGCATACCCATTTCCTAAAGAAGAAAGTTGCTTATGTTGTTGATGAACTTTCTGAGCGATACATAGAGAAGGCCGTTTTCCATCTATTACTGCAATTGATATACATTCCCAGTAAATTTGAAAGTCCTTGGAATGTTTTCCATTGACATTGTGTTGAAATGGCGGGTCAGGTTGACGTGTGTGGGGATGCCATTTGAATCACTTGATTTATCGGGAATGTTTTAATTAAACTCTCCATGGAATACCCTTTTCCTAAGCCAACGACCTTTTCCGATTCCAACGGCATACCCTTTTCCTAAAGGAGAAAGTTGCTTATGTTGTGCTGATGAACTTTCTGAGTGATACATAGAGAAGGCTGTTTTCAGCCATTGCTGCACAATTGGTATACATTCCCAGTAAATTTGAATGTCGTTGGAATATTTTTCCATTGACATTGTGGGTAGTCTCTTGTTGAGATGGCGGGTCAGGTTGACGTGTATGGTGATACCATTTGAATCCCTAGTCGTGATTTATTGACAATGTCTTTATTAAACTCTCCATGGAAATGCGCAGTCAACCAGTGTACTTTCATCTAGTGTTCAATTCCTGGGTCACCACTTCAGCGACAAGCTGTTGATGGGTGGGTCACCCATGAAGACCTTGGCTGCTGCTCGGAGTTCCCCCATGAGAGAGAGCGAGAGATTAACCCCATGAGAGAGATTAACTCCATGAGAGAGAGAGAGATTAACCCATGAGAGAGATTAACTCCATGAGAGAGAGTGAGAGATTAACCCCATGAGAGAGAGAGATTAACCCCATGAGAGAGATTAACCCCATGAGAGAGATCAACCCCATGAGAGAGAGATCAACCCCATGAGAAAGAGATCAACCCCATGAGAGAGAGAGAGATTAACCCCATGAGAGAGAGAAAGATTAACTCCATGAGAGAGAGAAAGAGAACGTGTTAGACGACTGGCACGAAAAGGAATCTCTATTCGTGCCAGTCGTTAAGCGTTTTTATTCATGTCCTTTGTTGTTGACAACTTGAGGAAGAAGAGATAGCTGCAGATTTTAAAAGATTGCAGGTGATATTGGGTTCACCAAATGAAAATTTTGGAATGTAGGACATTACTTCATAATGTTATGATTATGTGCGATGTAATACTACAAGAGTCAAAAAGTTCCCGGAATGGTTCCTTACATTCACACAGGTGTCCGTTTGAGGGTAAATATCCGTTTCGGTGGTTGACAACACAAATAAGGAAAACACGCAGCCGTCTGGAATTCATTTCCTGTACTGTTGGCGTTAGCTGCAGATCATTTCTGACAAAGGGAATTTTTCATTCGTCGGATTTTGCAATGTTTATCTTTGGAGCAGCGTGCAAAAATCAAATTCTGTGTTTTGCTCGAGAAATCACCTTGAGACGCTCGAGATGCTAAAGAAAGCACACGAAAACCATTCCAGCACCAGAGGATTTTTATCTGTTTCCAAGGATCAAAATGAAATTGAAGGGGTATAGTTTCAGATGAGGTAATCCAAAATGCGACGAAACAATTGAAAGACCTCTCAAAAAATGAATTCCAGGAGTGTTTTGAGCAATTATACTAACGCTGGAACAAGTGTATGGATGCAGAAGGGTGGTACTTTGAAGGTCAATAAGATTAAATTGTTTTTCTATTTTTTTAATAATTTGTAATTGACCTATTTGTTCCGAGAACTTTTTTACCCTATTATGTATAACAAAAACTCTCAAATTCAAAATTATTGTCATGATAAAAATATAGTCAAACAGTAATGATCTAGTTATGTATTTCCTTTCCAGAGTCCACTCTGATGTTAGTCAAAGGGTAAAGAAAAAGGTGACTCTGAGACATTCTCTGGACGGAGAACCTAGTTCTAGATCCTACCCACTCGAAGAAAGCAGTCTAGAAGGTAGTCTGTCGTCGTTTCGCGAAACCTCCCAGTCCACTGGACACATCTCCTTCCGGGAAGACAGCCAACCAACGACGCCAACCAGTGGAACTGTCACATTTTCATCCAACTCAATGCTTACAACCGTCGAACAGCATATAAATTTCTCCAGAGACACCTTCACTCTTGAGGTTCCAGACGACGAGGAAGAGTCGTCTGACATACGCGAGCTTTCCACAGACTCAGTTGCCAGCCAAAGCGTCGCCAAAGAAGCAGGGTCTCAGACGCCACTTCCAGCCGATTCAGCCAACCACACTTCGGATCTGAGCTCTCGCGAAGAGAATGATAGTAAAGAGGACATTGCAGAGGATAGCAAGGACACTCAGTAACGCCGAATGTACATAGTGATTACTTTAATCGCCAAGTGTGTGAAATTATATTGTGAATGAATTCTCTTCAGATTTTGAAGTGGTGGAAATAAATCTGAATGCAAGCTTGTTCATTCAATTATCATTATCAGTGCATGATACGTATATTTTGAATCTCACACCATAGCCACACTGAGCGAGCACAGCGTTAACCAATCGAAATCTACTTTCGAGTTGCTGAAGGCCAATCACAGCACAGTGAATGGCAAGCTGTGATTCTCTGAGATAGGCAAATTCTTCACGAATCAAGTTTTAAATTAAAAAGCAAAGTCTTAACCCTGTTATTGAAGGGGAATAAATATAAGTCGAGAGTTTTGAAAAATTAACTGATTGAAAGGAGTTTATCGATATTCAATTCATCGGTAGATTCAGTTAGTGGTTTTTATGGCAAGCGATAAAAAATTACACAATTTTCAATTTTAAAAAAAAGCTAAAAATTAGAGTTTGATTTCTGCTGCATGGATCAAAAATTGTAATAAATAAAATGTAAATTTACTGTGATATAAATTTCCATAATACAACACAATGACCCTTTATAAGGTCTTGGTATATATATACTTACCACACTAACTTAAGGTATCCGACTACTTGCGACAACTTTTTTTTTTAAGAAATCAATATTTGGGGATTTTTTCGTTGTTTTTAGATTTGTTTAGTACATTTTAAGAAAAATATGCTAAAATTAAGAAGAGAAAAAGAAATTATTATTACTCAAATGGGAAAAAAAGTGGATAAAAATTGACAAAAAATAACATAAACGCGGCCCATTCTGTACCAAAAGTTTATGAACAAATTTTCATTTTTCAATTCTGATGTGTTGCGATGCTATTCATTTATGAAATGACCTTCAAGATAAGAGATAATTTAATTTTTACAAAAACTAGAGCATTTGTCTTTGTTATTTCATGAAATTTCTTTAAAAAAACAGTGGCTATATTCACATAAGGGACTGTAAATTTTGTAATAAAACATTGATTGATAAATCTGAAGGTTAAAACAATTCTATACTATTATACAGAACATACACAAAAAATTTCAGTTAATTATTTTCAAAACTTTTTGAGCAATCGCTGTCCCCATTTGAGCATTTTCAAAAAAACACATTTCGAGTAAGACGTGTTTAAAGTATGACATCTTGCATAAAGTAATGGCATTCGCTTTTACTGAAACACTTGTACTTTTTGTTCTTTCAAACAGAAAATAATAAACTTGGTATTTTTATAAAGCTAATAAGATGGTCTTTAAAATAAGATGATAAAAATTGTCAATTTTTGTCAAAATTCACAATTTTAGGGTAGTCGGATACCTGAACTAATTTTCAAATGTCCATGGCAAGCTTTTTTCCCACCTATGAATGGTGCTGTTAGCACTTCAGCTAGAATGCCTCCTGACATCTGGATTTTCAAGTCGCAAAGCAAGGGACCACCTGTAAATTTCTTGAACAGCAAAATAACTATTCCATATATGATGTACGATTGACTAAAGTTGGTGACCATTTGCCAACTTGACAAAAAAAACCTATAAACCTTGCCATTTGGGCTGTGTTAAAGCACATGAGAACAAGATACGTTTGTACAGCTTGTAATGTTCCCCCACTATGTATTGTTCCCTGTTTTTTGAAATTTCATGGAAAGTAATATGTATGAATTCTTGAATTTTTTTAATATAAAATATATCTAATTAACAATTTCTTTTTGAATTTGGAAATTTTATTTTATAAATATTATGTAATGCGATATATAAAAAGAGCAATGCAATACAGAAGATGAAGAAGAACCTTTAAATAGTTCCCGGTGGGTGGTAAGAAACTTTCTGTCTACCAAAAAAAGTGTTCTTAATAAAAATTATAGTTTAAAAAAAAAAACTAAAGAGAGAACACTCTTTTATACTTAATCGAACTAAGTATAACTTAATCTTTTAATCGCCAATTCTGGAAATTGGTTCTGAAATTAGTCGCCAGATGCGGGATGGGATCTGAAAATGGGAAATATTTAATCCTGACGATATTTATCAGGTCAATGGAACAAAATTATAAAATAATTGTGTTGTCATCAGTCCTTGACATGTGAACAAAATTTCGAATTAATCTGACCTTTTAAAGTGGACAAAAATTGAGTTCAATGATTCCGTTACATACAAGAGGTATTTATAAAAGAATGTTGAAAATAGATTTAATTTTAAGTAAAATACTAAGGTTAAACTTCTTCTTATAAATAAATCCGAAAAATATTCTAACATAACATTGCTAGAAAAAGAAGGCTTTATAAAGGGCTAAAAGTATGGGAAGTAAGCCTACTGTGTATCGTTGCAGTTAAATCTTTCAATTATAAGGTGCTACATGGCAAAATAAACTTGTGTGCTTCTACATATTTTGTTAGAATGTCCTGATTTAAAATATTTTTGATCCTATACCACAACACAGCTTATTTTTTGAGGGAAGAGGGGTGGGTTGTAAATAATTTGTGTTGCTTATTTTTTGAAAAATGCAACAATCAAGGAATTAAGTCAAATGCCTTGCGTGATGGCTCTCAGAATTTAGGGTAACTACTACTATACCTCCTTTAGACGGTAACCCTAAATAAGCAATTGTAGGTTGGTCAAATATTAGATTTGATCTCCTACAACGGTAAGAATACACTAGACTTAAGCTGACGAACAAAGGTTTCGTTGGGAGAAAAAGGTTGAAAACCATTGATATGATATAATACACAAGCTACTGATAGTGATAATTGCTATGAATACATCCACAGAAAGTTAGAAGAGATTGACTTTCAAAATTCATTCAAATATTCGAAGAAAGAAGTGAAAAAATTTTTGACTTTTAAACAAATAATTTATGTGTATGTATGGAATGTGATATACTTAAAAAATATCATATGTTATTCGAAGATGATGTAAAGCTAGATGTCTTTTTTACTTACTTTAAAACTATGTTAAGAAATTAACATTGTGCTATTTTACATGTTGTTAAATATGGAGGCTTCTCGCAACTATGGACCATGTTTTTGAAACAAGTTGAGAAATAGGGAAAAAATCCATATAGCGTGGCAGAGTAATTTTATGTTGCATTGTACTTTTTTTCAATATTAATTACTTATTAAATATCAATCGAAAATTTCATATAGGGTCTTTTTAGTTTTATTAAGTCATGAAGGCTTTGTAACTTGTAAATGAACATGGATTCTTTAAATATCAGAAATTAAAACATTTCTTCAAGAAATAATATCGATATTTTAAGTTTTTATTATTTTTAAACACTCGAATTTTTTTTAATTTGAAAACTATCAAAAAGTAAATAAGACTTTCATATACTCGTAGTTAAATAGGCCAGGTGAAAGTCTTCGAAATGTGTTTTTCTAAGACTTCGATTAAAAATTCAAAAACTCCTTTTAAGTTCAGTTTGTTAGCATCCCAACAATCGTTGAACACGGCAAAAGCACAACTCGCAGAAACGTATAAAATTTTGAGGTTTTATGTTACACAATATTATTGTATGATTCAATAACAAAAATAAAAATTTTAATAGCTAATTCTTTACTTTGAAGACATGTAGTTTAATGCCACGGGTTTCATTATCTAAAAGTCTTGTGTACTTAAATCTCAGTAAAAAAAAGTTATAAGTAAGTTACTTTATGGTCTAGCGATAAATATTGATAACTTATCAAATGAACGTAAGAGTCTGAGAATTCTTTAAAAAAGCAGCCCTAAAGAGTTCGACTTTTATTGGAAGTGTAAATTTAAAAATGCGAAACTTAAAGAAACAATTGTTCTCGTATTGATTTGTAAATTCTACAGATATATGATTCCAATAGATATTTTTTAAAAGAATGTTCAATTCTGAACTATATTTTGAACATCTCATAATGCTCATTGAAATATATTTTAAAAATACATCTGGAAAAGAACTTCGTTCAGTGTAGAAAATTCACATGAAAGTTTTTTTAGAAATTGAACATGATTTAATAGGTAAACGATTATAATTTAAAATATTTAAGAAAAATTTTTAAAAAGGAAATAATATTTCTGTAATAAATAAGAGCATCTAAGATATGATTGTGCAATCAGATTGAAAAAAAGTCAATTTAGAATTATATAAAGTGCGTGAAAAAAATAACTGGAAACAGCGATAACTCGCACTATTTGACAGCTTACTGGCTCTTGATCTGCCATCTGGACTCGAGGAGGTTGCTATATATAAAAAAGAAACTATATCTTTGATTTAGATTTGAATATAAATCAAAATATATAAAAATGTTCTTTTAAATTATTTTTAATACATCTATTCTATAACGTTGGAAAAATTATTCTTTTTCTTTCATACTATTATCGTCTGCTTTAAATTAATAACTAATATAACTCTAATTTTTCTTACGATTTATTTTATTTACTGATATTTAATCGTTTGGTAGTATAAGTTTTGTTGCAAAGGTTGGCATTCTCTCTCTTTTTGTCATGAATCTCGATGTGAGAATTCATCAGTTGACTGTTAGAATTCGAATTTAAAATTGTTTTTGACACGAAAAAGAAAAAAATTTTGCTTTTAATGATTACTACGATTAGATCTTACATTAAAGAGGAAAAATAGTTCTTCAATGTTTTTACGTGTGAGTATGTGCTTTTGTTTCATACGATTACGTCCTAGTTTTTATTGAAAAGTTTTTTCTAGTTTTAGTTAGTTTTCTAGTTTAGTTTAGTGAAAGTTATTTTTAATTTTTTTCGTGTAGATTTTTTGCACCATATTTCGAACTCTGAACCATCAAAACGACAAATCGGTTAGTGGATAATTATTGTTATTTCTGGTAGTTTTTAAGATTCTGTGTTCATTTTTTAAAAAATTTCACACAATTTTGACCTTTTTTTCTGAATATTTTTAAAACATTATATCATTCGTGTTTCAGTTTATTGTATAGTTTAAATTGTACTATTTAAAAAATACTCACATTATTGTATTTTGGAAAAAAAGAAAAAATAAGGGTTTACAAGTTTGCCATGACTTGTTTACGAAGTCAAAGCTATTTCTTTTTCAAGGTGATAGTCGTGACCTTGAAATCTGAGGAAATGATTCTCCTCCTGTCCTTGATGTTAACTTTGAATGAATAAATATATAACAACTTGTTATAACCCTGAAAAATAGTAAACATAGGAAAAAATTACATTTTACTAATTATGTTTTTATTTTTAATGATGTGTAATGATGAAAGTTCTTTCTTGAAAGTAGATTGTGTGATATTTGCTTTAACTGCGTTCGTGACCTGGACAGACACTCCAAGTTTCAGACTTTCGTTTTAAAATAACATATTACAAGTATTATTTTAACTTTTATTTGAGTTACCTTTTGTGTTATTTATTACATTATTAAGTTATTTATTGCATTTTTTTCATGATATTTTTATTTTTTCCCATCACATTGTTAGCCATTGTAAATTTAAGTCTCCCAATTTTAAATGAAAATAATGTGTATAGTGAAATGTTAAGGTTATTTAGATTAGAGCATATGTTTTTTGCTGCATTGATTAAGAATATTTAAATTATTGAAAAAAAATGTTTAAAGAGAAATTAGTTCTGGTTTTCTATATATATATATATATAGCAACAACTTTTATGTGATTTATAACATCTTACAGACTTTCCAAAGGTGTTAAATGCTTTTGTAATTGTACGTATGGTATAAAATGTCTTACTACTTTCGTTTTAGGTAAATCCATTGTTTAATTTTGCAATATAACTTGAATGGGCAAAATTCAAGACGATCACGTGATAAATGCAATTACGTATTCTCCATTGAATTCAAAACTGACATTAGACGTAATTTTTCATCTACTAGTAAAATTTGGATAAAATTTCAAATTTGGTTATTGAGAAACACGTTCAAATATTAGAATTCTTCAGAACGTTTTTCAAAACTAAATAAAATTTCACAATGCGTTATTATGTACTCTTTGAAAGAAAGTTTCTGTAAAAAACAAAAGTTGGCAACAGCGGAACCCATTTACTTATAGGCTGGAAACACATCATTGCAATTATCATGTGACCATGACATCACATGAATTTATAAACTGATTGGCTGGAAACACGTTATTGCTGTTATCATGTGACTATGACGTCAGATGAATTTATGAACTGATTGGCTGGAAACATGTGATTGCATTTATCATGTGGTTATGACATCACATGCACTTATGAGCTGATTGGCTGGAAATACGAGATTGCAGTTATCATGTGACTGTGACGTCATTCGAATTTATAGCCTATTATTTATCCCTTATTCATTGTAAATATATATATTGGTGAAGCGACTTACCTGAAATAAGTTTTTTAAAATCCATGCTTTTTTTCTCTATTATATGCTCAATAAGGGATGTTTTTTTTTCTATAAAAGTTATTAAATGCCATCTGTATTGAATTGTATCCTAATTTTGTAAATGATATTGATGAAATACTTAAGGGTAAACGATAACAGTACATTTCTTTTCGAAGAAAAATTTTTTCTGTGAATTTAAAATTTAACATGTTGTTTCACATATTTGAAATATTGCAATTAACACCATTCTTTATAATAGAAACGCAGAAAGAGGTTGGAATATTTTAAAAGTACAAACTAGAAATAAAACAGTTGAATATTTTCATTATAGCATATCTAAGAAATGTACAGAAACGAAAGCGTACACTATTTTTCATCCTCATCACGTAAAGTATAGATAATTCTTAAATACTGTACTTTCAACTATAAAAAAAAAAAAGATTATTAGGCTTAGAGGAAAAAATAATCTCTTTTAAATCGCATATTGATTAGTTTTTCATTTTTCCAATGATGAATCCTTTTGATCTGCGAGCATATGCATTTTCTAGTCGTTTTTTAAAAATTATTTATCGAAGATTATTGTTTTTACATTCAGAAACTTATCTAAAAATTGATATTTTCCCATAATTTAGAAACTAATTACGTCCTTGCTTGTTTTATAATTCCTTAATCCCGAATTTCCTTGATAAGTAACTCGATTATATTTCCCATTATATTTTTATATCATTTCAAAAATTCAGTCCATCCTTTTGGCATTTTTGTTTATTAGACGACACACATAGAAGACATGTTAACAGCAAAAAGAACACATTACAGTAACTATACAAGCCAAACGAAGTATACATCTCTCGGATGACTTGCAGCGCCATCTATACAATTAATATTTAACTTACAACAGTTTGTACTATTGTACGAATATTTGATTATAAATATTGTTTTTCAGTTACCCGAAATAATTAGTTGTATTTTCCGTAATACTAAAGAGAATCAAAACGATAATATAGCAATGAAATTGGTATGGTAAATAAGTTTCTAATACAAATTAATTAACATATATAATTTAAAACCTGAGCGGGCAATCTTTTTGGTTCGAAGACCACATTGTGGAAGCATTGGATACTGGAAGGCCGCACCTCTCTCTCTTTTTAAAATGATTAACTTTAACTCATTATTTAACTTTTCATCTCTGCAAAAGGTATAAATTGTTCCATAAAAATCGATAAATATGTGTAATGAAATAGAGACTGTTTTATTCAATTTTGTTTATTATGCTAATTTCATATTATTTATAGCTGGAAGCACATTTAATTTTAGAATCAGTTTAATGAGACAATTGTACCCTATTACAATTTTTTGTAATTCTTTTGAAATTAGGAGTGAGATTTCTTGTTGAAGTTTTCATCATGGTCTTCAAGTTAATGCCAACTTCTTGCATCTATATTTACTCTTTTTGATCTTACATGCAAGAAAACTTTGCTCACAAATATATCTTGACCAAAATATAGAAAAATTTTTCTCTATACTTGGTTTTCTGACTTTTCTGCAATTTTCCCATCTCTTGTTTAAGATAAGATTGAAATAACATTTATTAACAATTATATTTAAAAAAATTACACAAAATTGCTGCCAAGTATTACTTATTAAGCTACTTTAATGATTAATCCATCCCCACCCCATTCATACTTTAAAAAAAACTTTAATTTTACATTATTTATGTTAATAAAAATAAATGAAATTAGTGATTTATAAAATTATTAGTTAAGGCCTTGAAATAAATATACGCAGAGAAACTATTCCATTTTTCAAATGAATAGCTAATGTTTTTCCTTGATTAAAAAAAGAATTTTGGACTTCTCCCTTTAGAATATTATCTTTCAAAAAAAGTTTCTGGATTTGTTTATTTAGTTTTATTGTTTGTGTTTTTATTTTATTGTTCCTATTTCAATTACATGAAGTCGAAAACATCTTAAAGTTTTAAACATTTTTCTGCAATATTTTCATGTTAAAAATCATGATTACTTTCTCCTAATATATTTTACTCATATCATAAACTGATTTTTTAAAGAAAAAGAAGAAAAGAAGCAAGTAATATTAAAATTTTTAAACGTTTTTCATTTTTAAAAAAAATCAGTTTTCTCAGAATTAGAAATATTTCATAAATATAACACTAGATGGCAGCACGAAAAGTTATAGCAAAATGTGTAGAAGAAAGAAATCATTATTGGAATTTTGAAAAGTGAATTTAGATTATATATAGACTGAATTCTTCTATTCGAATAATACATAATTTTTGTACAATTGGTTCACATAGCTCTGAATCTTCTAAAGAAGAATTTTAGTAGCACTTTTGGCTAATATTAGGCAAACTACCTTTCAAATTGTCACATTTCTCTTTAATAAGAGCACAGATAAAAATTTAGAGGAAAAAGGTATATGAAAATTTTCTAAATGGTGCAAAAGTAAACATACAAACAAGTGCATACGTAAACAATATTTTCTTTCCTAATTAAATTTTTCCTCACAAAATTTAAATTTAAAATTTTTATACCATAAAAAATATCTAAAAATATATGTTAAAAGAAAAAATATGTTTAAAATTTTCATGTCTTCAAATACAAAATTTTTATATGAAAGGAAAAATTCCCTATCCTTGAATTTAATTTTTTATTCGTGATAACTAAAATATGAAGGAAAATCTGTATTCTTCTCATTTATATCTTATTTTAAGAAATAAACAAAAGATTATGATAATAACGAACTTGATTTCAAATTGATAGGTTATCCAAAAATTGCTTTTATACATCAAAAGCTTGTTAACTAAAAATAATTTTAAAAAATAATGAAGATATTATATGTGATTGTTATTGTTACTTTTGTAGTTATATGTTTTTTATTGTTTTCAAAAAACTTCCCTGGGGAATTTTTTTTATAACAGAGGCCATTTTTATGAACCTATAAAATTATTAATAGGACTAATTAATTATGAGGATTCAACACCCTGAACTTGTTAATTTTGCTCAAGAAATAAGAGTAAATTAATTGGAAAAAAAATTGTTTTTCATCTAAATACTCTTACATGAAAATCTTAACTTATCTTAACCTAGTCTTAAATTTATGATATTTGCTATATTTCATTTCAAAACATTCTATAATTAAAACTTCAACATAACAATTTTCAAAATTTAACTGTAGACAAAGTATCAAAAGAAACAAGTATTCTATTTTTTTCCCCAAGGTTACTTAAACTGTAGGTAAAAGCAGATTAACCAAAAATTAAATTAAGATAAATAATTTATAACGAACAATTTTAATCAAAATCAAAATGACACACTATAATTTATGTTCCAAACATGTATTTTTAACCAATAAGGGCCTCAAAAAAAAATTTCGATATTATTCCCTTTTTAAATGCTGCTCATGTTGTATTTTTTGTTCACAACGAATGTTGCTCATTGTGTTTCATTAAAACTGTGTAAGATCCAGAGAGTTTATTTTGTATATTATGTCTGCATTTTCTGGCATATTCATATATATATCTTTATCTATATATACATGCATATAACTGAATTATATGCTGTTTTATATATCGTACATGTAGTACTACTTTGTATGAATATACGCTGAAGAGAATAAAATAAAACCATTATTAAAGGAATTGATGTTTATTTTTTAATTTCAAAAAACAATGTTAGACCTCGATTCTTGTGCTGCAACTTTTTTCTATATTTAATACATTTTACATTCATTGAACATTTATTACAGAAGAAAGTCGTTTATCGGAACGTTTATTATCCGGAGCGTCAAATATCCGGACCAAAGTCCGGATACGTTTTCGAACAGTGCAATGCCCAACATTTACTTCCTGTGAGGCCAAAAGTGACGGGAAAACCCAAGGTGAAGGATATTTAGGGAATTTCAGCTGTATCATTTGGTTACCATCTGCGCGGAATATTAGGTCAGTTTGTTTCCAAGTGAGGGGTGTATACGTGCTCTTTTGTTGAGTTTCGTTGATGTAGAAACCTGGATGGCATGAGGTGCAGAAGAGTGTGAATTTCAAAAGCTAAATGATGATGAGATTGTGACTTCCGTGCAAGAAGAATCCGACCCTGTGGACGATGAAACGGATGAAGACGAGGACGATTACAACAACAAACGAAAGTAGCAAGGGTCCGTCAAATGCTGATGCGTTTTCAGCTATGGAGTGGTACGAACAACAGAGTGCTGTTCTACTCATCTACTGCTTCTCAAGAGAATAGGAAACCTTGCGGCGAAGAAATGGAAGTGTACAATGGTACAGCGAAAAATAAGCGATTATTTTCCACAATAAAGGTAAAATTGCGACATTTTGCACCTATTTTGCTTTTTCTTCAAGCACGTTTCCTACATGTGATGATTTTCAATATTTGTATTGTGTCCAGTATCATATACTGCATGGATCGCATTCGGTTTTCGGTTATCCGAACAATCGCGTATCCGAATGATGTCCGGTCCCAATTGATTCGGATAAACGACGTTATACTGTATATATTGTTCTTTCTTTACCCGGCTACGAACCTAATGGCCAGTCAAAAAGGGGACGTCTATCAAAGTCTTTTACTCCCTGTGTAAGCAAAAGAAAAAATAATAAAGATTCAACAATAACATCATCAAAATCGTCTCCACCTTCCATAAGCAGGACGATTAATAAACCCACCTTCTCTTCAACAAAATGACGGGGTACAGCAGCACCAAATTCGAGACCAAAAAGAAAATAACACAATCAACACATGCCTGTTCTAAAAAAAACACAAAGGCCTCCACACAGAACAGATTAAAACAACACACCACTCTAGTTAGCTAAGAATACGGAATACTTTGCAAAGAAAACATCGTGTGGCCAGAACACACCGCTCAGTGATTAAACCTCAGTCGCCACACTTAGAGAAGGAGGCGTAAAGCACGATCAACGCACGCCCGTGTTTTAAGAGGGGGGATGACGGAAGAAAAGGAAAGATCAAAACGAGACACGGAGAAGGGATGATGCTCCATTACATGTGTAAGGTGACCTTTAGGGTCAATTGTGGCGCGTGCAATTTTCTGCGCATTATTGCCGGGTGACGCCAAGACTGTAATTTCGAGTATCTTCCACCATCTGGATGGAGTTGGACTAAAAAACGAATTGGATGTTCTTTTTTTTTCTTTTTGTCCTAAAGACATGCGCGGGAAACCACAATATGTCTCAGGTATGTTGGGTAATAAAATAATTGAATTCGTGGGATTCTATGATTGATCAATTGTCTTAGAATTTGTGAGCTGCCAGGAATTTTTCCTTGTTTTTAGTTTGAGATAATATTATAGGAAGTTAGAGAGAGATAAAAGTAGTAAGAAATTGAGACACAGGATTTTTAAGTTTTACAGAGACTTTAGACCGGCGGTTGCCAACCCGGGATTCGTGAAAATTTTTCGATGGTCCGCAGAAAAAGGGGGACATTATTTATATTTTAATGAAGAATCAGTTTAAAAATGACGAAATACAAAACTTATTATGAAATATGAATTACAATGTTCTAAAAAAAAATTTAGCTACTACATTTAACGAAATTCCTGCTGAGTTAAAAGCGACCTTTTAGTTACTTTTGTAGGTATATGTAACATAATTCGAAAGTGAGAATTGCCTGCCATAGCAAATTGGGTCATAGCACTTAAGTTTGTTGATATTTCTTTCGTTGCCGATTTGTTCTTGCTTTTCTTGAAGTTCCTTCTCATTGATATGGAAACGCAAATTGAGACTTAAGAAAGGACAATATACAGTTACAGTGATCGGCCACATAGTAGTCAATCCTATTGGTGGTCCGCAAACATAAAATTGTACATTTAGTAGTCTATGAATTTCTAAAGTTTTGCTACCTCTGCTTTAGACAATATTCACGAGATAAAGACTTGATCTAATACCGAACTATAATAACTGTAAAGGTATATTTTAAAAATTTATAATTAAACTAATGGTATTACAAAGTCAATCTTATACTCGGGATAGAGGGATACAAATAAAGTTTTATTGTTTTGTTTTACTTTCATTTGAGAAAAAGTTTTAAGAAATTAAGATTTAGCGAAGATTAAGATTAAAACAAGTAATATATGGAGAAAAAAAATTTAAGACAATTCCTACTTAAGTCAACAAAGAAAATTTTTATTTCCGCTACTTTTTATTAAATAGTTAGAATTAATATAAATATGTATATACATATGACAGAATCACAAGATTAAGTGGCAAAACACCTTTCAAATTAACATGAAAATTTTTTAACAACACTAAACTTGTAGTTACATTTTTTAATAAAAGTTGAAAAAAGTTTCGAATTTATCTTAAAACTAGTGTTAAAGGAATGTGCTGACTTCCAACTAGCATATGATTATTGAGGTTAAGTTAAATCTTCATCACAAATTTAGCAAAAGGTTTTATCCAACAGTTCTGTCATTTGGAGGAATAATATCGACTGAAATATATCTCTTAGAATATAATTAATTAATTAAATTTCATTAATGAATTAATATTTGAAAAAATTGTATTAACATCAAATGCATCCACTACAAGTTTTAAAAAAATGTATTTGAACTTGAGTGGATGAATAAAAAGTATTTTATTAACGATTGAAAATTTGAACAAGATATATAAATATATAGAGAGTGTGTGAAGGAATTGAATAAAGGAAACATTTTTCCTCATTTTAAATTGGGTGATTGTTGTATTAAATTATAACCTTATCTGCACTTTTACACAAAAGGCCAAAATAGAGCGTATAACGAGTGCTATTACGTAAACGGGAAGGTTTAGGGGGGAAAACTGTCAAATCATTGGCGTCGATGATAAAATATTTGCACAGGGACGTCTTAAGATTCTTTGAGGCCCTGAACCCAGAAACATTTTAAGATTTATTGAGCCTTGGTGGCAAAACAGACAAATATAACAATGTACCCCTTTGTTGTTTTAGCTCCTTTTCCTCTGTATTTTAATACAGAAACCGAACCTGCGTGGTCAATTCCACAACAGTAAAATGGTCTTTTAAGAATTACTCTGTCTTTAGGAAGATCTCCCATTCTTTATTTGAACATATTGCTTCTAAATCTACAACATTTTATACAATTACATACACATTTCTTAATTAATCTTTTAACATTTACAATCCAATCTTTTGGCATAAAATACACATTAACATATTACCACCTGCGTGCAAGTTTAAAATATGATAATTTACTATTAGTTTATACCGAATTGGCATTATAATTGAATGCTTCGCATCATACTGCAATTGTGCATTATGAAGTCAACTTCCCACCCTGATCAACCCGTCCTTATCAATAAATGGACAAAGGGCTGCTAGTGAGTTTTTTCTTGGCAATGACTGCTTTAACTTTAAGCACTTAATTTCACTATTAAAATATACATTTTGCGCGTATAGTATCTTATCCCGCGGGTTGGATCTTAAAGGGATATTAACGGCTTTCGCGCTTCAACGGTAACATATATATATAAACAAGTGAAATTTGAAAGGAGCCAAACATTCAGCAGCCCACATAAAATAGCGAGCAATCAATACGGATGTGATTCAAGCACTGCCATTTAACTTTTAACCTTTCAATTAACCGGTAAAGAGGCGAATGTTGTTGAACACGGGGTCAAGATGTTAAATGCTGTTAAACTGTTTGCAAGGTAGTAGCAAATGTTCCGCATTCGATTCGCAACCGAATCCTCTGCAAATCATACCCGCATGAGATTGATTTCAGAGAGATTAATGATCCCTTTATGGTAAACTGCGTAACAAGTGAGGTTCGTTATCACTACTAGTTGTATATGCCTGAGTCTTTAAAGATAGAACAATCATCTGCTTCAGAGAAAAAGTGCTGCATCTGAAAGAAAAAAAAGTTTAAAACGTTTAGAATCGGTGATTATTGACTTGAATTTAAAGATCTTGAATGAACCTATAATTTCGATTCAACGAAAGAGTTCTGTATGAGATTTTCCCTAGAATCTATTAATGATTGGGAGTCAGAATGAACACTAGCCATAATCAAAACAAATATAGTTTATTTATCCTTTTATAAACTGACAATGTAAAGTATTGGAGTCAAGACGGGAAAGATGAGATATTTAATATTTAATTGTAAATAGAATCACTTACGTTTGGAAATAATCGTAACTCCTATCTCAAATAATCGTCTTTTAGTCGATTTGAATCTAAATCCAATATCTTAGTAACTGGACTATCAGTTATCAATTTTATATATTGATTAACTAATCGACGAGTTTCTCTCGTCTAACTTTCAATTACTTTACGTTAATCTCAAACTTATATCGGTTAAATCCTAACCTCTCTCTCTCTCTCTCTCTCTCTACGAACCTAAAAGTAAATGCTTGAATATGCGACATGATTTACATATATCGCATCTTCTTCTTCGGGAAAAAGTTTTCAATTGAACACTATTTAAGTTAATAGAATTTCCCCAAGAGGATTAGTAAAAAGAACGCAAATAGACTTGTTACAGTTCTGGTTCTGTAAATCTGATTTCGAAATCATGAAAAAGTTTAAAAGTGTATGAAAGCATGCCAAAGAGAAATTTGGACATCAATTTTTGGAAAAGTTAAAAATGAAAGCCCTAAAATGGAAATGTAATACAGATTATTTTTACCAGTTGAGAGACATTACAATTCTAAAGATATTATATATGTTTTTTTTTCAATGAACTCCAAATCACCTAAGTTGTATTCCTTTAAAGTAGTTTCCAATTTATATTACGTTTTGTATATTTTTAACTTTGCTCGATTCAGTAACGATGCATTAGATTCTAGATTCGGGTTCTTGACGGTTCTAGATAATTTCAGGTATGGAACAAAACTATAATAAGCTCAGATTTCATGGATAAAGACATTGTATCGTAATTTGAATGTGGTTGACCTGTTTCTTCATACACTATAAAATTCTTTGTCTTACTTGATTAGTTTTAGCCAATACCTTTTTGCAATTATTTCTGTTCATGCTAATAATTTTAATACCCAGCTTTCACTATTGTACGGGTTAGACATCTGATACGTTCTTGCTTCTGGAATAGTCCTATGTAAGAAAAACCTGAGTCGAACGATCGAGTGGTTTTACAGAAAGTGTAAAGTATCACTACGAGATACTAAAGTAAGACTACGTACGCCAAATGCAAAAACTTATAAGATATCTAACCCGCACAATCGTGTGAGCTGGGCCTTAAAGGGTTATCACCAAAAATGTTTTAATTCAGCCACTCGCTTGAATTCCTTTCCATTAAATACTTGATGCGTAGAGAGGCTGATACGCAGTTAATCTACCAGAGCTTTAAGGTATCCGACTACTTACGACCTTTTTTTTTTAAAAAATGAAGATATGGAGATTTTTTAGTGGTTTTTAGATTTGTTTAGTACATTTTAAGAAAAATGTACTAAAATTAAGAAGAGAAAAAGAAATTATTATTACCAAAATGGTAAAAAATGGGTAAAAATTTACAAAAAATAACGTAAATGGGGCCCATTCTGTACCAAAGGTTTATAGATAAATTTTCAATTTTTCAATTCTGATGCGATGCTATGTTATTCATTTTTGAAATAACCTTAAGGATAAGAGATATTTTAATTTTAACGAAAACTACAGCACTTTATCTTAGTTATTATACAAAATTGCTTTAAAAAAAACAGTGACTATATTAACAAAAGAGACTGTAACTTTTGTAATAAAACAGGGATTGATAAATCTGAAGGTTAAAACACTTCTACTATAATACAGAACACAGACAAAAATTTTAGTTAATTATTTTCAAAACTTTTTCAGCAATCGCTGGCCCCGTTTGAGCATTTAAAAAAAAACACACTTCGAGTAACCAGCGTTTTAAAATATGTCATCTTGGTTAAAGTAATGACATCTGCTCTTAATAAAACATTTGTAGTTTTTGTTCTAGTGAACGGAAAATAATAAACTTGGTATTTTTTTATAAAGTTAATAAGATGGCCTATAAAATAAAATCGTAAAAAAAATTGTCAATTTTTGGCAAAATTCCCAATTTTAGGGTAGTCGAATACCTAAGTCCTCACTTGAATGCAAAAGGGAGAGTTGGGGAAAAGGAGTACCAACTCTGGTGACATTTTCGTCGAAGGTTCAAAAGTTACGAGGACCATTGGAAGAGGTTAAAAGATCTTTGAGTTGAGCAAAAACAGCATGTGGAATAACGTTCAATAAGCACACACAAAAAATTGCTCAAGGTGAAATGATTTTCAATCTGTTATTCAATTCTTAGGTGGTATAAGATCGCATTCTTGTGAGGAACACATTTGAATAACTAAATTTATTATAGTAAATCAGCACGGCTAAAAATACATATTGATAATAAAACTTCTCATTGATTCGGTTGAATTCATTTAGCTATTGCTTTGTAAAATTACATGAACAGCCGAAGCCAAGGTTTTCGGTTGTAATATTAATCCAGAAAGGGGAGATCCTCTCCCCCCCCCCTCTAAAAAAACGGAATACTCTCTCGTATTTCACTTAGGTCGCCTGAGTTTATTCATCCGATTTGAAGAGACTAGAGATAAACTGTAAAATAAAAGTTAAAAAGAGACTTATAAGAGAAAGATAAAAGTTAAAAGAGAAGATTATGTATATTTATAATACCTAAGTACACTTTTGGTTGACGAATAAAAAACTAACAACATTCAAGAGGTAAACATTTTTCAAAAAGATTTTCTCTTTTAACCCGGTACTTCTCCCGCAGGGTGTGTCATACCCACCGTCTAACTTTTTTCAATGCTCCTTCTAAACCTTTTTTGGAAAATGGATAGTTTCTCGTGTAGTTGACTTTAAGGTCATATCCTTTGAGGGGCCTTAGCTGTAGGCGAATTCTAAATGTATATTTCTGGACATCGCCTCTTGGGGTATGTCATACCCTGCGCATGAATCACCGTTGCAGTTCTGAATGCATGAGCACGTTTTAAATCTTCCTTAAGCGTATTCCAAATCTTCCTTATGGCGTATTATTGTAGTTATGATGAAGAAATGTGATATTTAAGTTTTTTTTATAGATACAGTATTTAATAGATATAATACAACAGTATTTTCGGATGAAAAAATTCTCTTCGCGGTTATGATGAGGAAAAATCAAATGATGAAGAGTATAACAGCAAGTATGATTCCTCCACTGAAATCGATCCAGATTTAGAAAAGGGAGACACTGTTGAAAATAAATGTTTTAGTTGTAGAGACACAAAAACATTTGAGAAGAACGTAATTTTAAAGGAGATAACTGGTACATATCTTATCTACTTTCAGATGAACTTTTGAAGAGAAAAAAAACTATCGCTGCAACAAAATAAAAAAAAGAAAAAAAGCAATTTTAAATTTTTTAAATTTAAAAAATAGAGAAATTTACTCCTATATGTTTCGTTTGAAAAAGATACAGATTTAAAAAAAAAATTCAGATCCAGTGAAAACATCGCACTCACTCGCGACGCGATTAAAGGAGTGTATAAACAATACACTGAATGCCCTTATAAAAAGAACAGAAAACTAAATTTACGATTGAAAAATGTAATGAACATGTTGTGTTTCCTATTTTTCTTCCTATTTAACCTTTGTATACAAATCTTACGGTAAAAACACAATGTAAACACCCTTGGGTACGACACACTTTGCGCGAGAATTTTAGGTCGTTTTTTTCACGCGAGTGATGCCGGGTTAAAACAGGGGAGATTTTGGAGGTAAAGATCAAGTTCTTCTTGAAGACCACACTTCTTACTTGATCCTACGAAACTACGCGGTCAATCACCAATAACCGTGTAAAAGGGCTCCAATGCAGTTTAATCTGCTCTGACTCCAAGTCCTGAGCGCTATAACGTTAGCTGGCTAAAGTTTGGCGAGAAAAATGCTTGAATGTCGTCGTCAAATCACCATGATTCAAAATAACGTGATCCGTCACCAACAGCCCTCGTTCAGTTTCGAAATGCGCCATTAATAGATAACGAATCAATCAATCAAATGTTATCAATAGCCTAAGTGATACTTTAAGGCAGTGGTCTTCAAACTTTTTGACTCACAGAACCCTTAGAAGTATAAAATGTTTTCAGAGGACCCCATTGTGAGCACTTAGAAGTCTTAAAATAATATTTAAAGTAGTTCAACATGCTATTAGATATTTAATATAAAGACATTTAAAAAGTATTGTATTTATTTAAAAAATTGTATATAATTTTAATATGCTTTACTCATTAATAATATTAATTTCAGATCCAAGGGTCACTTACCCATGCATTATATTTACTAACTGGGATATGTGCTTGCATTTTTTCATGCAAACTGTCAACGTCTAGGTCCATCCAAATTGTCTACAGTGATATTTCATACTCTGCGTTTAATTTGCTTATACATTTTGTTTTTGTAGCCACTCGAATTGAAAAATATTTTCCCCTTGAATACATTGTTACGAATGGCATTAAAATGTTTCAGCTGCGTGAGAAATTACGTGTATTTTGCATGAAATCGCAACTTAAAATTTAGATGTTCTTGCTTAAATTTAGGTTTTAAATTCGAATCTGTGCATATGTCGATAAATTGTTCCCTTTCTTTCGTTATGTGTATTTTTTTCGAAAATGAAAAAAGGTTAATTTTTCATTAGAAAACTATTTAATTTTGCAAAACAATGTACAGTAAAACTTGTTTTGTGCGGTAGATAGAGACCAAAAAAAAAATTCTAAATTTTTATACATTTTTAGGTATAACACAAACACAACTTCGTCGAAATACTACAAAAAAAAATTTATGCGGTGGAGAGGGACCGAGAGAAGTATTCAAAATGCACGTACATAATTCACTGCAACTCAGTATAATCCAAAACGCTCATCTTCCTGTGATGAATAAGTTCAAAATCACTTTCGTCACTTGATACAATTTCAATTGATTTATTTCTTGGCACCATAAAGTAAGTGATGTTTCTGTTACGACGGTCGGTTGGTCAGTTGCTTGTAAATGTTACGATAACCAGATATGCATGATCGAAACTCTTTTTAAAATTTCATACTCCTTTCAGAATTGGTATCTATTTTAACAAAATGCTTTTCCAATTTGTTTGAAAGCTGTATCTCTACACATATTTTATCCGCTCTTAAAGAATCCCGTTCTTCTTTTTCGTCTTCATAATCTAACAAATTATTGATAATGTCACTGTAATTGAAAGTTTTGTCTTCAATCAAGTGCGGACTGTTGGCGCGTTGAGAGAAAGCAACTGAAAGTGCATTGTCGGGAGAATGTTTATAACAAATGAACAGAGCGTCTTGAAGTGTATATATGTACATTGCAGAGGTATAACGTACACCCCCGAAATCACCACCTCACGGGGGTGACTAGGACATTAGGAGGCCTAAAGCCTGACTAACGCCAAGTACGTATTTACCAAATTTATAACATATTGAAGACAAAACCTGACTTTGCAGGGGTGGCTAACATTCTCCGCGCCACTGATACATTGATAGAAAACATTACAGTGGCGTCAAAGTCGTTGAAATTCATATACCGCATAAGAAAAGATCGCACAGAAAAAATCGCACAAAAACAGGTTCTACTGTACTAACGAATATAAGACTATTTAGGAGAACCCTGAATATAGTAAACAATAGAGTATTCACGATCCAGTAGGTAGTACATACAATGAAAAAACTTCTAATATTCGTTTCTTCCATTAGAATAAAAAATATAAAATACTACGGAATGAAATTGTGAATATAAATAAAATTTTCAATTTTAATGACCAGGCTGAGCTTTAAATATTTGTAGTTATACAAACTTTATAAAAAAACGAGAATCCATCTTTTGCATGCACATTTACAATTTTCCTTTCGATTTTTTTATTGTGACTCGTGGAACCCCTAGGTATACCTTGTGGAACCCCAGGGTTCTGTGGAACACAATTTGAAAACCATTGTTTTAAAGCAATGTTGATAAAAGTTTTCCAGGTGATGTAAATTTTGGTAATTAAACCGAAATATTATATAAGCCAAAACCAAATGGTCCTTAAAGTCTTGACGAGACGAGGTGGAAATGTTAGGAGATATAGACTTCTGGCTTATCGCTTCCCAAAATAGCGAGTTTTCTTGCCAAATGCTGTAGTGTAGCTTTGGAAAAAAGTTAACTTCAACCAACCATTCGTTTTTTATGAAAAAAATTTCGTTAAGAAAAACTCACTCTCTAATTCGTTTTAACTAAATATTAAATATCCCTGAATAAATCCAAAATATCCCAAAGTGATTCACATTCTCAAGAATAAAAAAAATCTCTCAATATGTTCATCAAACACACCAAGACAAAAAATATACTATTTCAATACAAGTGTTTTTTACACTTCACCCGAACAATATATACACTGCTCTTACTTTGATAATAAATACTCTTTAAAACACACTTTATAAAATAGATCCTATTCTAAACGGAAGAGAATCTTATAGTGTTCTGCTTACCTTTTTCACTTAAGGTATCCGACTAACCTAAAATTGTGAATTCTGCCAAAAATTGACTAAATTTTTTTATGATTTTATTTTATAGGCCATCTATTAGCTTTATAAAATTTCCAAGCTTATTATTTTCCGCTCATTAGAACAAAAATTGCAAGTGTTTTAGTAAAAGCAGATGCCACTACCTATGTCATACTTTATGTAAGAATATATGTCATACTTTAAAACTTGTTTTACTCGAAATGTGTGTGTGTGTTTTTTTTAAATGCTCAAACGGGGATAGCGATTACTCAAAAAGTTTTGAAAATAATTAACTGAAATTTTTTGCGTATGTTGCTTCAGATGTATCAATTACTGTTTTATTACAAAATTTACAGTTCCCTATGTGAATATAATCATTGTTTTTTTAAGCTTTTTTATATAATAACTAAGATAAAGTGCTCTAGTTTTTGTAAAAATTAAAATACCTCTTATCCTGAAGGTCGTTTTGATAATTAATAACGTAGCAACACATCAGAATTGAAAAATTGAAAATTTATTTATAAACTTTTGGTACAGAATGGGACGCGTTTATGTTATTTTTGTCAATTTTTACCCCTTTTTTCCCCATTTTAGTAATAATAATTTATTTTTCTCTTCTTAATTTTAGCATATTTTTCTTAAAATGTACAAAACAAATCTAAAAACCACAAAAAATGCCAATATCTCCATTTTTTATTTAAAAAAAGCTGTCGTAAGTAGTCGGACACCTTAATATATGAAAGTTTGTTTAACTAATAACCTTATGGAACAAAGCCTTAACCAATTAATTTAAGCAAAAAGTTCAAATTTTCTTTAATTCTAAATGTTGAGTACATTATCAAATATATTTTTAAACTGCTCACTGCACTCCAGAATTATACCCTTTGAATGTCTATGGATATCATAATTTTAATTTAAAAACGAAACTATTGTAAAAATGATATACTATGTGATAAACGTTATGTGTTGTAGTAAATAATGTACGCTATAAAAAACACTTTATATACCCTATTCTAAAAATTATTTTAAAACATATTTGCCTCCTGCCAATGCCGTACACAAGGGGGGGAAGGAGGGGTTGAGAGCTTAAATCCCTTCCAAAAACCGAGTGACATTTTTAGTATGCAAATTACGTCTAGATGCTTTCGCCTACCTTTTTTTAAAATGTAATCCCTTCTATGAAATTAGTCTGGGAACACAAATGCTTTCTATGTAGTATATAAAAACATAAAATGCGAAGTCACCATTATTTTTTTATAGTTTTAGTCCAAATTCCCAGTTTTTTTCTACGTACATTTGTAATGGGTTTATTCGCGAGCCTCCTACTAATTCTCTTGGGGAAAATCTACTTCTTTAAATATTGTTCTATTGAAACCTTTCTCCCGAAGAAGAAGATGCGGTTTATGTAAATCAAGGCTTATATTTAAGCATTAATTTTTAGGTTCGAGTGAGAGAGAGGTTAGGAGTTAGATGATAGAAGTTAGTGATCAACGTAAAGTAGTAAAAAGCTAGTCGAGAGGGACTCGTCGATTAATTACTTAATATTTAAGATTGATAATTGATGATTTAGTCAATAAGACCTATTTGAATTAGATTAATATCGATTAGAAGTCGAATAGCTGAGAGCGGAATTACGATTATTTCGAATGTAGAGTACCAAAAAGTTTCAAAAGTAAGTGATTCAAATTATATTTAAATATTAAATAACTCGTCTATCTCGCTTTTGCTCCAATACTTATTTATACTTTATACTACTTTATACATTTCCTATCCTAGGTTGTCGAGGTTATTAAAAGATTAATAAAATATATTTGTTTTCATTATGGCTGATCTTCATTCTAACTCCAAAACACTGATTGATGTGAGGGAAATTCATCACACATTGATTGAATTTTTTTAAAAAAATATGCTTACCGTCAAATCCGACGTGTATACTTAGCACCTATACTTTCAAGTTGCATTTTTTAAAAAATTTAGGTATATTTGTCTGAATAACAACCACCCGCTTTTTTAAGAATAGACCTGAGATGTATGTATGCAATGCTCATATGTTTTGAAGTCATTTATTCGAGGTATTATTTCAGGCTAAGAACGTGATTTCTTTTTACTGTACTATTTTATTAGAATAATTAAATTTAATGAATGAACAAATATTGACAAATAAAAATAATAGTCCAACAACATATATAGAAAAGAAAATGGAAAATTGGTTTCTATTTTGCCACTTAATATTGTGATTCTGTCATATGTATATACATATTTATATTAATTGTAATGATTTAATAAAAAGTAACTAAAATAAAATGTTCCTTTGTTGACCTAAGTAGGAATTGACTTGAAATTTTTTTTATACATACTCGTATAACTAGTAATGTAAACATACACTTCTACTAGGGACGTCTTAAGACTTTTTGAGGCCCTGGGCCCATAGAAATCTTCAGATTTTAAGGCCCTGAGCCTCTATGCCAGAGGTTTCCAAACTTTTCTGTCTCATAGACCCCTTGCCATGTTTTTCGGTTTGGGATAGACCCCTGCTTAAATAATAATGAATTTTTGCAAATTTATCTACTTAAATGTCTTTTTGAAAACTGGTACTACTACTCCTACTTTAAAAGAATTAAATTTCTAAAAGTAATGAAGTATAGCGAGTAAAATTTAAAAAGCACATGTTAATTAATTAAAAAGTTAATTAATAAATAAAACTGTTAAGTAAACTAACTAAACAACAAACAAATTTTTTTAATGGGAGGGATGAACTCTAGCACACTACAATATCAAATTTTCAACATTCGGTATCAATCTTGTCTGGTTTAACCTTAAATCTCCTGTTAGTAGTGTCCAGTTTTTTCTTTCTTTCTTTCTTCGATTGTTTTTTTGTTTTGGAGATTGGCAACCACGCTGAAACTCCTTCACACTACCAATGAAAAACTTCCTCATGATATTCCATATGTCGGGGAAAATAACAGGTTTGACTATTCAAAGTCAAAATTGCTGGCATCCTTTTCTGAACTTTAAGTGGCCGCTGTAGCCAAGTGGTCTAGGCATCGGATCATGGCTAGCATGTCATGAATTCGACCCCAGTACCACTGAAGACCCGCCGTGTAGGGGAGAGATGCACGTTAAATCTGTCGAGAGCTCAAACGTCCTCCCGTTGGTGTGGTGTGGTAGTTAGGAGAGGGGGTGTCAGCTCAGGTGTCGTCCACGTCACTTGAACATGGTTCAAAATTACGCGGACCGTCGCCAAAAGCCCTCGTGTAGCTGAACAGTGCGACGTAAAAAAACAATTCATTCACTCATTCTGAACTTTAAGATCTTCTTAGTGCTTATTAAGATCAGTTCCTATTGTAATGTGACATCTTTTTCAATAAGACCCTATGAATTCATTGCTTACTGTGGTATTGCCATAGTCAAAGCATTCTCACACAAACCTGGTTTCAAAATCTGAATAAAAGTGCATTTAAATGTTAAACGTACGTTAAAACGTTCTGACAGATTGTCTGCGACAAATTTAGAAAAAAAATTCGGGACCTCCAGAATTATATTTCTTTAGCTTAACTCAACTAAGAAAAGCTGACATGGTTATTGTTTTAATAAAATTTATGCTATCACCTTCTAAATGCAAATTAACCTCTTTAAATTTAGTAAATCAATCTGTTAAACAGGTAAAATTTGGTTTCCACTTGATTAAAAATTTTCTTTTAAAATTAAATTCATGATCTAGCTGAATGAAAGCCATTATCATAGACCCCCACTTGACCACACCTCATGGATCCCCAAATTAATTTTTGGCTGACGTAGACTCCTTGGAGGTCGTCTTGACCCCTTGGGGTCTATGTAGACCACTTTGGGAATCACTGCTCTATGCAAAAATAGACCCTACCTGCGATTTTTAAAAGTAAACAATATGTAGCATTGTCAAATACTCGTACAAATGGTAATTTAAAACAAATAAACGTGTATGACTCACCATCTTACAAACCAGCTCAACCGATGGCAGCATTTCTATTAAACGAGTTGAAAAATTGTTCATGGAATAAGGCCTAGGCTTAGACATGGACAGCGGTCATCAAAAATAATGCGGTCTTGCCACTTTTGCCAGTTGGCATGCAGTTTGAAATTCTCTGTTTTGGGGGAATATCTACAGGAATAATACTTGACCATTAAAACTATACGAATCATGATCTTATTAAGATTGAGTAGAGAACGAAACGAGGCCCTGTGCCCGGGCACAGTTGGCTTATGCCTTAAGGCGTCCCCCCCCCCACATTTGTCTTTAAATTTAATTGATATTAATATCTGTTAATTTTATTTGAGTTTTTTATTTGAAAAATCACTGTAATTTTATTGCTGTAGTTGAGTTAAAACCAGTTCATTGTCATTGATAACCATAAAATGTATTAAAAGAAAATAATGTGTAAAGTGTCCTAAAATATTTTAAAAATAAGGAGAAAAAAATCGAATCTTAAGCTAAAAAGTTCGTTAAATAGAAAATGCGCTTTTCTATTTTGGAAGTTATTTTACGAAGAAAAGAGTAAAATGTTCTTGGTTCCAGGGAAAAGGTTCTCAAAATAGAGGTTCGTTACTTGGAGGTTCGACTGTACATACAATATGATAAATATATTTAGTAAATAAAATAAGATAAAATTTCACGAGGAATTGTCAGATTATGTAAAAAATTTAACGTAAAATTTGATCTCGTGTGTAATTCTCTATCTTCTAGTGAAATCGAAGATATAATTTCAATATGCAACTGTATAAATCTCATCACTGTTTTTACTTAAAATGTATCACATTTAGAAAAAATCTTTCTGTGTCATTATCGTGATTAAATAAAAATATCTGGATAAAAAATGTATCAATAAAAGAATAACTTTTTAGCGATTTCTTAAAGTTGACGAGTTATGAAAACTAAACATAAAATTACAGCCATAACGAAATGTAAATTTAACAACAGTACAGATAAAAATTAAACACACATAAATTTTAATATTCCTATACTAACAATGAAAATTAATTTATTACATTTTCTTAACCATAAAAACGAAATATGGGAACTTTTTTAAAACAACAGTAAATATAAGTAGATTCAACTAAAACTGATCAATTAGAAATACAGCTGTATATTAATCATTTATGACTGACGAAATATTTGAAAAACGTGAAAAATTGACATTCAAAAGAGCCTTATAGTGACTTATGATTCAAAGTATTTTAAAGCTTGATAAGTTAAGCCAAAGTTTTGAAAATTGGAATCATTTTACTTGTATTAAAATATTAAGTAAAAAGTAATAAAATGCAACAACCGCTCCTGCAAAACATTAGCACAGGGGGGGGGGGGGGCAACCTTTATGGAAAGAGTGCCACTATCTTCAAAACAAAAACAATGAAAAGTTGAAAATTATGAGCTAAAAATGGGATTTTCACGCAAGTAGCACATTTCTTTATGCAAGACTATGTAGTGAAAATTAAAAAAATAATATAATAAAAAAAAGAGAGTACTACTGGTTCCATTGTTAATAAGCTTTTTACAGGTTCAATCAGGCATGAAATAAAAATAAGTAATTTAAAACATTTAATTCTAAATAATTACTAAACCGTTAGTACTTACTTAAAGTGGCTTTTGAAATTTTATCCCCCCTCCCAATCATGTATATTAGGATTAGCTGTTGAAGATGCTAACAAAATTAAGTTGTTTTTCGTGCATATCAGCTGGTTTTGAGAGTTATTTTGGTTTTATATTCAAAAAAGAAAATATTTATTCACAAACAAGCTGATCCAAATTTTGAGGGAGGGTTGTCTGAAATAACCACATTTCAATAAAATTATGAATTTTTATTTATTTATTATTCTTTTTTCAATAAGTCTTCACGTGCCACTGGTACAACTTCACCATGCCACACTGTGGCACTCGTGGCGCGAGTTGGCCAACCCAGCATTAGCATAAAATCCCATATATTTTAAACCGACTACATTCAGAATTATAATTTTGCAAAAGTGTACAAAGGATTTTTTTTTTTATGTGTAACATATTTTCTCTCAGTTGCTGGATATTAGTAGGAGTGATATCGTGAAAAGGGACGGAAATGTAACAGGAAGTCGGGGAAATTTTTGCTATTTGATTTGACCAATCAGCGCGCTTCGTGTTGTCTCTTTGCTACCCTCGCATCGGGGTTCAACATTAGTAACCATCAAGCTGCCAGCCTTTTTTATTTTGTTAAGTTTAGCATTTCAAAAGTTTCGAATTCAAAAACTCGGTTTCATTTCCTTGACTCTAAATCCATTTCGCATATACCAGCAAGTCTTAATAGATTTCATCCAGGATAAACTTGCGATTCTTACGCCCCACTGTTGAAGTCTCAGGGCTCGTTGTGTATGAAATCTGAGGACAGCGATTTTGGTTGTCGTATACATTTCTCCCAAATCAAACGGTTCAAATTATTAAAGATTTCCTGCGTTTTGCACTTTTACCATTTACCGAAGAGGGTTCTGCTCTTTTAAAAAAAGAACTATCACTCGCTTCTCATGATTTCGAGTGGTGATTTAACGTTAACTTCAGTTTGCCAGAAGCTGAGCCGTTCATAGCTTTTTTGAATGATGAACTCAAGCTTGAAATGAACACAAATCGAAATGATTCGAGAACTAACAGTGGTATTGTTAGTGAAGCTTTTTTCAACGGTTTTTAAATACTTTGAAATCACAAGTATATGTGTCATATATTAGCTATAAGCCTATTGTCTCCACTTTTCCCCAAACTGAACAAGAATAATTATTTTTGATAAAAAATTGCATTACTCCTTGAGTTAATTAAATAAAATTTTTATTAAAGATATATTTTTTAATAGAAAATTATTTCCAATCCTACCCGATTCATTTTTTCCAGGATTTAAGTTACTATTGTGTATTTACCACCATAACATGTCAGATGTACACATCATATGCGACTACTGAAAGACTCGTTTTTTTTAATTTAGTGTCAGTTGAATTTGAATATACATATGAAAAAAAGTATTTAAACGCAATTTTTCGG